>PVHY01013367.1:0-41585 GCA_004024945.1 Uropsilus gracilis
ATCCATCCATCCATCCATCCATCCATCCATCCATCCATCCATCCATCCATCCATCCATCCATCCACCTATCTCTCTCTATATCTATCTATGCATGCATGAATGTATTGATTCATAATGTGGAAATCATATTTTATGGTTAGGAAGATGAAATATTTTTGCCTCCTTCACAATGGTTTCCTTTCTTTTACGTATATATTTATTTTTTAAAATTGATTGCATGTATGTATAGTTTTTACATTGTTGTAAACCCCAAGGTTCTCCCACCACCTTGTCACCCATACCCATCTCTTGTGCCCATCTGTCCCCTGCTTTCACCTCCCTTCTCCTTCCCTAGCTTTATGCTTTGGTTCTGCTGTCAGTCTGTTAGTTTTAACTTTTTTTGGTTTGTTTTCCTTATATCTTGTGTATAGTGAGATCATACATTATTTCTCTTTTTCTTTCTGGTTTACTTCTGCTAACATGATTCCCTCTAGGTCCATCCATTTTATCACAATGGCATCAAATTTATCCTTTTTTGATGGCTGAATAATATTCCATTGTATAAATATACCACAATTTTCTGATCCATTTGTCTATTTTGGGGCATTTGTGTTGCTTCTATATCCTCACTGTTGTTAATAGTGCTGCAATAAACATCTGGGTACAGGTGTCTTTTTGGATTAGAGTTTTTGTAACCTTTGGGTAGATTTCTAGCAGTGGGATTCCTGGATTGAATTGTAGCTATATTTTTCAGTAGCTTGAGGGTCCTCCACACACCTTCCCATTGTGGCTGGACCAGTTTGCATTCCCATCAGTAGTGTAAAAGTGTTCCTTTTGCTCTATGTCCACACCAGCACTTGTTGGTGGCCACTTTTTTTGATATGGGCTATTCTTGCCAGTGTGGGCTGTATCTTATTGTGGTTTTGATTTGTATTTCCCTGATTATGGGTGATGTTGAGAATTTTTTCTTATACCTATTGGCCATTTGTATTTTCTCTTTGGAGAAATGTCTTTTTAGCTCTTCTCCCCATTTTTTAACTGGTCTTTTTGCTTTGTTTTTGTTAAGTTGTGTGAGTGCCTTTTGGAGCTTTGATATTAGACCTTTATTACTTATATGGGGAGCAAAAAATTTTCCCCATTCAGTTGAGTTTCTTTTTGTTTTGGTTATTGTCTCTTTTGCTATATAGAAGCTTTTTAGTTTGACGTAGTCTTAGCTGTTTGTTTTCCTTCATTTTTTTTTTAAGCAGATGTAGATGTGTCCTGAAAGAGGTTTCTGAAGTGTAAGTCTTGGAGTGTTTTGCCCATATTTTCCTCTATGTAGTTTATGGTTTCAGGTCTTAAATCCAAGTCTTTACCCATTTTGAGTTGGTTTTTGTGCATGATGTGAAGGAGTAATTTAGATTAATTTTTTTTGTATATAGCATTCCAGATTTCTCAGCACCATTTATTGAAGAATTGAGTATCCTTATTCCTCTGTATGTTCTTGCTCCTTTGTCATAAATTAGCTGACCATATATTTGTGACTTTATTTCTTTGTCATAAATTAGCTGGCCATATATTTGTGACAGAATCAAACAGACTTTTGATTTTGTTCCATTGATATGTATGTCTTTTTTTGTTCCAGTACTATGCCATCTTAATTATTATGGCTTTGTAGTACAATTTAAAGTCTTGCAGTGTAATACCTCAATTTTCTATCCTCGTAGCCAGGATAGCTTTGGCTATTTGAATTTTTAAAAAAATTATTCCAAAGGGATATTTTTTCTCTTTATTTGAGTAATATTTATTCTACTTATTTGAAGAATGACATTGAGGTTTTTATTGGAATTGCATTGAACCTGTAGATTGCTTTTGGTAAAATGGTCATTTTGACAATGTTAATCCTTCCAATTCATGAGGAGGGGATGTCTTTCCATTTCTTTGTGTCTTCTATTTCTAACAATGTTTTATAATTCCTTTATATTAGTCTTTCACATCCTTTGTTTATTCACAGGTATTTAATTTTCATTTGTACAAGTATGAATGGGGTAGTTTTCTTTATCTCTTCTTCAGACTGATTTTTTGCATATAAGAAGGTTACTGATTTTTGTGTGTTGATTTTGTACCCTGTTACCTTACTGAACTGGTTTATTGTTTTCATTAGGTTTTCTGTATATATTTTTATTTTTCATTCATTCATTCATTCATTCATTCATTCATTCATTCATTCATTCATTCATTCATTCATTCATTCATTCATTCATTCATTCATTCATTCATTCATTCATTCGTTTGTTTGTTTATTTACTTATTTAGAGACTAGGTCTCACTATTTTGCCCAGGGAACCCCAGACTCATGTTGCCTGGGGTACCATGAACTCCAGCGACCCCCAGTTTCAGCTTCCCAGGCAGCTGAGATTACAGGTGTGTGCCACCACGCCCAGCTAGGTCTTGCTATGTTGCTATGTTGCCCCAGTCGGGTCTTGAACCCACAGACTCAAGCGGTTCCTAGTCTTGGCCTCCTTTCCTAGACTGGGATTAAAGGCATGTGCTGTATATATTTTTAAATGTAAATTTCTATTTTAGTCATATGTACTTTCATAAAACAAGCAAATCTTTTTTATTTTATTTATATATAAATTTCACAACATTGTAATCCCAGGGGTTTACCCCCTCACCCTCCCCTCCATTCCCCCCCACTTTCCCTCCTGCTCAAAGTTGTGCACTTCAGAGTTTGGTGCTTAGCTTGTTTTGACTTTTCCTCAAGGCTTTTGTTTATTTTTTCACTATATCCCATATATTAGTGAAACCACTTTGTTTCTATCTTTTTCTTTATGACTTGTTTCTGCTAATATGATTTCTTCTAAGTACATCCATTTTATAAAATTGTTGAATTTGTCATTTTTAATTGATGAGTAATATTCCATCGTGTATATATACCACATTTTTTCCATCCAGTCTTCTGTTTTGGGGCATTTAGATTGCTTCCATGACTGTGCAATTATAAATTGTGCTGCAGTAAACATCTGAGCACAAGCGTCCCTTTATATCCACATTGAGGTCTCTTTTGGGTAGATTCCCAAGAGAGCAATTGCTGGGTCAAATGGTAATTCCATTTTCATTAACTTGAGGGTCCTCTACCAGCTTTTGGTAGTGGTTGGACTAGTTTACATTCCCACCAGCAGTGTAGTAGTGTTCCTTTCTCTCTACATCCTCGCCAGCAATTCTTGTTGCCCGTTCTTTGGATGTGAGCCATTCTTACTGGTGTAAGGTGGTATCTCATTGTGATTTTGATTTGCATTTCCCTTATTACTAGCAACGTTGAGCAATTTTTCATGTGCCTGTTGGCCTTTTGTATTTCCTCTTTGGAGAAGTGTCTTTTTAGTTCTTCTCCCCATTTTTTGATTGGGCTTTTTGTTTTCCTTTTGTTTAGTTGTGTGAGTTCCTTGTGGATCTTCGTTATTAAACCCTTGTAACTCATGTGGAGGGCAAAAATATTTTCTCATTTGGTTGGGCATCTTTTAGTTTTTTCTATTGTCTCTTTTGCTGTACAGAAGCTTTTTAGCTTGATGCAGTCCCATCTGTTTATGTTTTCCTTCATTTTTTTTGCCATCTGCAGATATTTCCAGAAAGGGATTTCTGAACTGTAATTCATGGAGAGTTTTGCCCAAGTTTTCCTCTATGTATGCTATGGTTTCAGGTCTGACCTCTAAGTCTCTTATCCATTTTGAGTTGATTTTTTTGTACATGGAGTAAGGGAGTTTTCTTGGTTCATTTTTTTGCATGTGTTAGTCCAGTTTTCCCAGCACCATTTGTTGAAGAGGCTATCCTAAAGCAAGCAAATCTTATAGAAAATTTAGTATTAATTCCTGGAAAACTAATGAAACATTGTGGGTTTTTTATCTTTCTGAATGCCTCCTCTACCATTTATCTGGGTAGAGAAGTATACCAGATATTGTGCTGAGATCTGATTATATAAGGAAGGGTAACTTATGGATTCTTATTGTCTAGTCATTAACAATCTGTTTTTATGTGCACGTGTGTCTTGTTTCATGCAGTAACAGTAAAAATATAGAAGATGGAGATAGAGAAATTACCTTTGTTTAGAGCAAGTAGAGAAAGCCTCCTAAGATAGCTTGAATCTTAGGCTTTTAAAAAAATGTATTTTTAGATATTTCCAAGTGACACATTCAATTTATATGTTAATTCAATAGAATATACTAAATAATATACTAATATAACTTCCAACAACAGTGCTTATACAGTTGTATCCTGTATCTCTGCAAATTATAGCCTTTATCAGACTGATAAATCATATTTAATTCTGGATGCAATTTCTTTTTATTTAATTTTATTTTTAATATGGTACTATTATTTTACTTCCTTGCTAATTTTTTACAATATAGAATTTTGTCCTTCAAATGTGGTCATCATAGCTCTCTTACCACCATAGTACTTGTAGTCTTCCATCATAGTCCATTGAGTTCTTCCCACTCCTTGTTTCCTCCTCCCCTCTCCTCCTTTAGCTCCCTCTTCCTCCTTAGATGCTTCAGATCTTTGGTTAACTTTCAAGGGTCAATTTGTATTTTTCTGATTCTTTCTTTGGTTTCTTTATCTTCTATATATAAATGAAATTATCTGGAATTTCCTGGCTTATTTTACTTAGTATAAGTCCTTCCGGTTCTATCCATGTTGCTACAAATGGCATGCATTAGATTTTTTTGATCACTGAGTAGTATTCCATTGTGTATATGTACAACATCTTCTTGATCCACTCTTCTGTTCTGGAGGTTTTTAGGTTGTTTCTTGGTTATTGTAAGTAGTGCTGCCATAAAAATAGAAGTACAGATTTCCCTTTGAATTAGTGTTTTTGTGTTCTCTAGATAGACACCTAGGAGTGAAATTGCTGAGTTGTATGGCAGACCCTTTTTAAAAAAATTAAAAAAAAATTTTCCATTTTTGTTTTTTTGAGGGATCGCCATACTTCTTTACGTAGAGTATGAACTAGTCTACAATCTCATCACTAGTGTAAGATGGCTCTTTTTTCTCCATACCTGAGCTAGAACTTGTTTCTAGTTTTTAAAAAATATGGGCCATTCTCATAAGTGTGAGGTAGTATGACATAATGGGTTTTTTTTGCCTTTCCTTGATGATAAGTGAAGAGAGCATTTTTTTCCTATATACCTGTTGGTCATCCATCTGCATGTCTATGTTTTGGAGATGCATTGTACCTGTTTTGTTTTTCTGCCCATTTTTTTGATTGGGTTGTTTGTTTTCTGTTGGTTGAATTGTATGAGCTCTTCTTAGAGCTCTGAATGAGATTTTGAAGGATCAGCAATAAGGGTTTTGAAGTTTACTATTCAACAATAGTATAAGCAGTTTTTCAAGATAGCAGGAATAGCATGTGAAAGGGAAGAAGAAAAATTTAAAATATGGAGGATTATGGGTGCTTTGGTGATGAGTCCAGTGTGATAACATAATCTGAAGTGGTGTGAACCTCTACCCTTAAATCATGTACAGTGTTGTAAACTAACAGCACCTCAATAAAGAGTAATACAATGAAAATAGTATAGGCATGGGCAAATGGAAATACTTGGGTTACCAGAGTAAAAGAAGTGGGATGTCATGAGCTGAAAAAAATCATTATAGCCCGGATTATGAAACTCTACAAAGACCAGTCAAGGAACTTGACATTGTTTTAAATGAGCTGGGAACCAATAAAGGGGAGTGAAGAAAAAAGGCAATTCATCACTCCCTTAGTTTTACTCCTGTCCAGAACTTTGCTACTTAGCCACAGGAACACAAGTGATCATACCCCAGAAGGTGTCTGCCAGTATTCATTAAGAGCAATGCTTAATCTCAACTGACAACATCAATGTCAAAATCAGAGCTTAGAGCTGGCAGTATTTCAGCAGAGGAGTCTTTGGAGCTTCCATGTACTGGTTCAATAAACAACCTTGCTGTGAAACACAGAGCCTGGTGTTTAGAAGGGTTTTAGTTGGCACATCCACAAAGTCACAGCGTCCTGTCCACTGACTAATTCCTCTGTGAAATGCTGAAAAACAGCTCCTGGCTCCAAAAAAGCATGTAGGCTTCTATTTGCATGCAAATCATTGTCATTCATGTGTGAACTAGTGCAGGTAATGGCTCTGCCAGATGGAATAATTTGGGGCAGGGCCATCCTCTTTGCTAAAGGGCACAGGTATGCACACATGCTGCTGTGCACCTCACTCCTATTTGCCACATCATCCCTGGGGAATAATCATTTTCATAATGGGCATCAAGAAAAAGAAATTCCATTCCACCCTGTCATCATCTGGTAAACAAAATGGTACTAATTAGTGTAATACTGAGCTAATGTAGTATTTGATGCAGTTAGTAAATTGACATAGATATTAAGAGGAATAACAGGGGGCATGGTAAATTGATAGATCAAGACTGTCCCTTGGATTTTGAAAGGATACAGATTACACAAAGTCTTCAAAGGAGAACCACTGTGGTCTCAGCCCCTTTAACAACTTTGGAGTAAAAGTGCTTGAGGCTTAGTCAAGCAGCTACAACATTGCTTATGAACCAGGAGGCTAAGAATAAGTGACTTAAAGAAACGTCCTTACTATCAGCTTTCTCGCCTATAAAGTGAAGATAATAGAGGACGATTGAATTTAATCCTCTTGCGATTACATGCAGCAGGTCTGATTTAAGTCAAATTGTCTGGTATATAGTAAAACTTAATAAAATAACACTACATCATTGCTGTTAGTAGGATCTCCATATAAACTAGTTGAATTAAATTTGGTTGTTCAAGTACTAGCTAACACTGCGCTGTGAACACTGACACACAGTTCTGATTCCTTCAATAAACAGGAAACTCTAAGGGCAGAAATCATACCCTTTCTCCTTATTGTCAGCACTTTGCTCAGCAGTCTAACACTTAGCAGGTGTTCAACAAATAGCTGCAAAAATAAACGCAGAGTTTTAAAATTTTTTTCCAGTGGTATTAGCGTATTTCTCCTTCGTATCTCCTTCTGCTCTATCATCATCATGATCATCATTACCATCACTACCTTACATTCTGTTTCCAGTCACATAGAGATAGAATTTGTCCCAGCAGAATTCATGGAAAGCAACATTGAAACATTCAAATAGTCTTGGTAGGGATCCCTATTGGCTTGTGGGTTTTAGATATTTTCCATTTCAATCCTTAGATCTACTCTTCACCCTTTCTTGGTCCTACTCTCTGACCTAGTTTTTGGAATTTTGTTAATAAGTTTGCTTGTCTTCTAGCTTCCAATTGGAGTGAGCCAGTGAGAACCCAGGTGGTGAGGGAAAAGTGAAGGCAGGTTTCTTTCTTCTGGGTCTAGTCACTGCTTTTGTTCTCTTGGTCACAGCTTCTGCCAAGCTATTTTCCTCCTACAGCTTCAGTTTCTCTCTTTGACTTCTGGTGTCCACTCCCGTTCGTTGTTCTCTCAAGCCTTGATAGCTTCTTTGTAAACAGGTCTTTTATTAATTTCACTCCAAGTTACTCTTCTTGAGCAGTGCCATGTTTGTCTGCCAGGATGCTGATGGATACAGGGTTCTAGAGAATATCAACTTTATTATTATTATTTTCTTTTTTTGTGACCAGGTCTCACTATTTTTGCCCATGGAACCACAGGCTCACATTGCCTGGGGTACCACAGACTCAAGCAATCCCCAGCCTCAGCTTCCCAAGTAGCTGGGATTACAGGCGTGTACCTAGGTCTCACTATGTGCCCTGGGCGGGACTTGAACCGTAATCCCTGGCCCGGGTCGTGGCTTCCTAGGCTGCAGCTTACATGCATGCGCCACCATGCCCGGTCTAGAATATCAACTTTAACAGATTGATAAAGTCCACACGAATGCTTATGACCACACACCAAGTAGTAGAACCTAGCTGTTCCCCGCCCATTTCCTGCTTTTGTAGGGGTCATTAGATGCAGAGGAGGAATCTCATGTATAATCCAGCCAACTAATCTGTGCAGAACATTTCTTCCTCAGGTCCAGCTTCCCTCCCCCGATCCCCTTGATGCCATTTATCCCGCATTTTTAATACACCGTAGTTGTTTACACACTGCTGAGGTCATCCATGAGATGGTGGAACCCCCTCTTCTTCCCTCAGCCTCCCTGCTTTGTTCCTGACTCTGATATTATGGGAACATTTATACTCTCTGATCTACCTCTACCTCTTGTTTCTTATCACCTTCTCTCTGATGGGCTAGAAGTTGCTATTCCATTTTTGTGTGCACCTATTTCTTTGGGAGAAAGAAGCCAGGACTCTTTTGTGTCCAGCCAAGAGAGGACCTTTCTTTCTCCCACCCTGGCTCCCCTTTCCCAGGTTATCCTCCAGGTAAGCCAGAGTGAGTCCGGGTCATTGGCAAAAACCTGACATTATTCTTTTTTCCGATATCTTTGTATCAACCAGAGTCTTCCATTTTATCTTTAGTAATTTTCTCCTTTGCTCATCACATTGTCTTTTGGCTACTCTAGGATTTCTTCCAGCCCAACAAACATTTTGTATTCCTAAACTAAACAATGAGCAGCATGGACATAGTTCAGCTTTTTCCCCAGGGGGTGCTGGGCTCAGGCCTAACGGAGAAGCTGTGGCTGCCTGTCTGTCGCTCTTGGTTTCCTGAACATTTGGGATTACTATGTGACCGTTTTGTAGTCAGGAAATCCTCTCTTATTTTCTATGGATTGTTTTCAAGCAAAATGTCCTATCATTTCGCTATTTATGCCTTTGAAATTAATGATAACATCTCAAATTAGTTCCTTTGAGATGTTTTTACCTTCATCTCATTTGATCTTTAAGTAGGAAAAAAAAGAGAACTCTGAACTTTGAGTATTTAAGCAACAAGATCTCTTTTGGTGGATTATTATATTTTTGGGTCAGAGTCCTGTTTACAAAGTATTTTACCCTAAATTTTCTATTGGTTAAGATACAAAAGGGAGTATCTTACTCATTTAAAAATTTTTTTGGTCATATGGGCACAGAGGAATTTGTTCAAATAATGTCTTACCAACTGCAAACAATTCTCTATCACCATCTCCTGGGTAAGAGAAATGGTAACTCAGCTGCTAAAAACAAGTTGTATATGTTACTAAAAAGAAAGGTATAAAAAGGAAATTCAAATTTTTGTACTAACTCTTCATGAAGGAAACATACCTGAGAACCCTAAAATGTGTCTAGTTTCATAATTTCAGTTTGAAAATATGTTTGAGAATGCCAGAATTTTATGAGAATATGTTTGAATGGAGACTTATCCTACAAGAAAAGTTTCCACTTCAAAGCTAGTAAATTTTGTCTTTACATTATTAGTAAAGTGAAATTCTGAAGTAGAAGTCTCAGAAACAGTATGGGTTCCTAAGTATAGATTCTTGTGTCAGCTTGAGAAATGTCATTGTAAATAAACTAACGATGCAAGAGCAACTCACCCCATCTGAAGAGTCAGAAGGAAGTTGTTTAGTGTGAATCTCTTAAGGATGAGGGGAGAGAGTGAAAGGGATGCATATGATGAGATGAGGAAAAGGCAATCATTCATAACAGTAACCATTTCTTAGCCAGGCACAGTGGTGTGCACCTGTAATTCCAGCTACCTGGGAGGATGAGGCTAGGAATTCCTTGAGTCTGCGAGTTTGAGACAACCCTGGGCAACATAGGGAGACCTAGTCTCTGAAAAAAACAAGCAAGCAAACAAACACAAATAAAAAACAAAAATCTGTAACCATTTCTTGAGAGTATCTGCTGTGTCATGGCAAGACCTTATCTGTATGCCCATATTTTAGAATAAAACATCTGGAAGGTGTGGGTCATAAAGTATGGATGTACTGTAATGTGTATTATTGGGGAAGCATATGAAGGGGAGTCAAAATAAGAGGTTTTTTTTTTGAAGGAGCTTAAGTGTATATGGCAAAGAAGTTAAGACTATTTGAGGTCAATATTTTTCAATCTATTTCAATCTGAAATACTTTATAGAAAAACTTTTACTCAGAACTCAAATATGTAACAAAGAAAAGGTTAACCCCTCAGTAGAAGCCAGATAGATGGCCAGGAGCCTTGTCTGATTTTTCTCTTCTACCGGTTATCTTTGTTCAGAGGTCTTTGAGACCGCATCTATAAGCTTCCTAGGATTTCAACAAGTACAGTCTGAAAGCCTGGTCTCGGTAGTGTGAAAACACCACATCTGTGTTTAAGAAGAATCACCACCAGCTCTATGTTGTGAGAAAGAAGGGCAAATAGTATGTTGTAGAGATGGAAGGGAGAAGTGATAAGGGCTTGCATTAAAGCTAAGCTGATGAGAGTGAATGAGAGGTACAGATGCAGTCAGACCTGAGATGGAATTAGATGTGAGTTCCTAAGTATGAGGGATGTGGGAGTACCAAAATGTTCTAATCAGCTTAGTTTGATTAGGAAATTCTGGGGCAACACTAGAAGCAAATGTAAGAGAACTGTATTTCCCTTGTTCCAGAGCAAGGTACCCTCATATTGAAAACAGAGGGCAGTTCTCAAGAAAGAAGAAAAGCTCTTGGGAAGAGAAAAGGAACGATGAATGAACATATAGAGTGGAATGCAGATTCAGTATCTAATTAACCAACATAAACCTTGCAAAACAAGGGTTTTGTAGCCTCTAAAATCCTCATGGTTCACAAGGGTATAGAAGACCAGCATATATTGTGGACTTAACTTGGCTGCAGCATGACTATGGGGGAAGGTCAGGCAAAATTTGGGACATGGAGAACAATTTAGAATGAATGATAAAAAATATGTGAGTTCCCAAAATGGACAGACAGATTTGTAATTTACCACAGCCCATATATATCAATTGAAAAAAAATGCAGAAATTTTATGCCTACCAAATACATGAAGGAACTTATTAATGGAATGAAAAACATCTCAAGTCACCATCATTCACTCTCCCAAACACACCATCTATATACATGTTGTTTGTGCTTGATAGCATTGGTAGATTTCTGAATCCCATTCCTTCAGAATGTCTCAGTAGCTCACCACGTCAACTAGTTGGTGTCCTTCTCATCTTGAGATCAGAGAAGTCAATTGACTACCTTTAAATAGTTTTCTGAATTATAAGATTACTCTTTTATCCCTCTTATCATCATAATTGTCTCTTCCTGGCTCAATAGAATGACTTCCTTGATTCAACTTTTGTATTTTTACTTCCACTCTGCACCCAAATAAAAGCTATTTTTTTCAGAGCAGTCAAAATGTGTTTAAAATCCAAATCAGATTCTGTTACTCTCCTTAAAATCTTCACTGCTTTTCCATTCCTTGCTCCAACCTTCAAGGCTTCTTTGCCTTGACCACTGCTTAGTTATGAACTTTAATGACTGCTACTTTCTAACACCTCCACCCAAGACTACTCAAACTACATGTTTGAGTATCTGCTTGTTGTCTAACTTATACTAGATCAGAAACCACTTATCCTGGATTTGAGCAGTTTGGTTTTCCCAATGCAGAGGACACTTGCACACTTTTCGAGGAGTTGGAGCGTCTGAAAAGAATGCTTTATTTTGCAGAATCAAATCACTTGTGTGATTTGAAACTCAGGTGAATCACTTGTGAAATAATGGCATACATATTGTGTAAAAAATCAGACATCATCACATATATGACATTGTATCAAAGTGTTTCAGAATAATTTCTAGGAGGAAAGGAGACTTAAATCTATAAAAATTCTTTTCAATGACTTACAGGAATTTTGCTGAGAATTTGAGAAAAAGGGTCAATTATTTTGTTACAGTTTTAGAATCTCTTGAACAAATTTGAATCATGGTAGTGTGAGAAGTGTTATAAAGGCACGAGTCCAAAAGAAGTTAGGTTGGTTTTTTTCCCTAGTGATAAACTTTTTGAACCATTATCTTGTTAATTTAATACACTTTCAGAAATGATTCACTTACTATTCTCCTGGTATAAATATTCTGCTAATATCTAGTAGAAGTATCAAGGAATTTTTTTCTCTAATATAAATCTTAAGCTTTCCTTTTCTTAATTGCACCCCATTACTCTTATATCTCCATGTACGTTAAATATCCACTCTCCATTATTAACCTTGCATGCTTCAACTATGTTTTTTTGATTAGTGAGCTGGATTGAATTCTCTGTTGCTCTCTTGGCTATGCCTTTTCCTTTTCTGATGTGCTTCTTAGTACTTTCTTAAGTTTAACTCCATATTTTGGGAATTAAAGTGCTCATTTCAGCAGTTCATTTCAAAGCAGGTGTATCAAAACCAGCTTCATTTTATCTATAGACAAGATTTGCTGAACTGTGTGGTACATTGTGACTTGTATAAACTCTCATCTATACAGCAGTCCTTTGAGGTGGTTATCATTGTTCTCACTCTACAGAAGAAAAATTTGGTTAAGATGGAAAACTTGGGTTTGAATCTCATATCTGTTTCCCTGATTCCAAATCGAGGGTTCTTTCTGGTCTTCTGTTCTTTTTGGTAGATATTTCATTTTAAACTAAGATTTAATTGAATTTTCACTTTATTTTCCCCTCCCCCAGATTTATTGAGATGAAATTGACTTTTAACATTGCATAGGAGGTGTAAAATGAATTGATTTGGTACACTTCAGAATAATCACCACCATAGTGTTCGCTAACATCTCTGTTGAGTCATGTAACTACTTTTTAAAATGTGGTGAGACCATTAGTCTCTTTATTTTTCTTCCTTTTTAAAAATGTGATGACACCATTAGTCTCTTTTCTGTGGTGTATCCTTTCATTGGGTGAGGGACTGTGTTCTTGGAAGCAGGCGAACTGTACTGGTAGGTTTTCAGTGTTAACCTTGCGTTGGGCAGCCAGTCTATACTTATTTGTGGTCTGTCCATGTTTTCTCGTTGCAGGCTATCATCTCCACCCCCTTCTCTGTTGTTCTGCTGTTTTACCTTATTGTTCTGGTGTCAGGTTTGGGGGGGGAGGTCACAGATTAACATACAACAAAGAGAGGGGTTAGAGTGAATGGAGGGGTGCCAGAGGGAAGGGGAAGTATTCCAAAAACTATTTACCAAAGTTGTGATTTAAAGAATATAAATAAAAAAAACAGTGGTGAGAACACTTACGATCTATTTTCTTAGCAACTTTCAAGTGTGTACTACAATGTTATTAACTATAATAACTATGTTGTACATTAGATCACCAGAAAGTATTCCTCTTACAGCTGGAAGATTGTATTATTTCACCAGTGTCTCCCCATCTCCCTTACATTCAGTCCTTTGTAACCACTGTTATGGTCTTTGTGTGTGTGTGTGTGTGTTTTTTTGATTAAAACATACCATTTAATATATTGGAGCTATATCTTTGTATTATATTAGAGTTACATCTTTGTGTCTTTTATAATATTTTGTGAGAGATGTAAAAGTACATCTTGACATCATTTCCTTTAACCTTTAAGTAATTTTATTCATTTATTTTAATTTTAAATAATTTATTTATATGTAAATTTCACATCTCTGTGATCTCTGGGGTTTACCCCCCCTCCCTGATCATTCCCACCCTGTCCCCGCTCCAGTTGTGTACTTCAATTTGGTTGTTGGCTTGTTTTGATTTTTCTTCATGGATTTTTGTTTCTTTCCCATGTCCCATATAGTAGTAAAACCATTTGGTTTCTGTTGTTTTTCTTTTTGACTTGTTTCTGCTAATATCAATTCTTCTAAGTCCATCCATGTTTTCATAAAATCGTCCAATTTGTCATTTTTTAATTGATGAGTAATATTCCATGGTCTTTGTTTTTGTGAGTTTAGTTTTGTCAGATTCCCCATGTAAGCAATATCACACAGTATTTGTCTTTGTCTGATTTTTTTCATTTTACCTCAAGATCTGTCCATATTATCATAAACAGCGGTATGCCTCTTTCTCATATAAATGTATATGTATCTCTCTCACATCACATCGACTTTATACAACTCATATAACTCAATAGCAAAAATAAAATTCCATTTACAAAGTGGGAAGAGGAACTGAACAGACATTTTTCAGAGAGAACATACAAATGGTCAATAGGTACATGAAAAACTACTCAGCATCATTAATCATAAGGGTAATGCAAATCAAAACTATAATGAGATATTATCTCACACCTGTTGGAGTGACTGCTAGCAAGAAGACAGGAGATAACAAGTGTTGATGAGGATGTGGAGAAAAGGGAACTCTTGTACTGTTGGTAGGGATATAAGTTGCTGTTTCCACTATGGAAAACATAGGGAAGTTACTAAAAAAAATTAAAAAATAGAACTACCTTTTAATCCAGTAATTCAACTTTGATTTATATAGCCAAAAGGAAATAAAGACAGGATCTAAAGATATATCTGCATCCCCATGTTTCTTGCAGCAGTATTCACTATAGTGAAGCTATGGAAAAAATATAAGTGTCCATTGACAGATGACTGTTTACTTTAACTCCTGGATTTCTTTTAGAAATAATGCTTTGGAAGGCTCTTAGTAGATGATATCATAAAAATTGATAATAATATTTCCTTCATCAAATTCTTTCCAAGCATTGCCCTGCACTGCAGTCTCATCCCTGCTCTCAACTCTCTAATTTCCATGTTGCATTTTAGGTCATTCATTTGTGTCTACGAGTCTAACCTCTCTAGGTTTATTTTGATAATTTGGCAGGCTTTATCAGTACTTGTGATGCTTCCTAATATATTTCCATTTGTGAATTTCATTAACAGATTTTTGCCCCCTCCTTCAAGTCATTAATGAAGATGCTAAATGAAACTCAATCCATCAATCTCTGCGTCACCCCAGTAGCAAACTAAGTACTCAGAGGTTTATGATTATTTTTTGTTCGTGACTCTTGAGCCAGTTCCCAAATCAACTAAGAGTGCTCAGAGCTAAGCCAATTTCAATTAATTCTACAAGGAGAATTTCATGAGCAAAATCAGCACCTGCTTGTCTAAAACTAAGATAGATCACTTGCATTCACTTAACCTACTAAAATTAAAGTTATGTCCAAGTAGCAATTATGGGACATTTCTCTGGTGATAGTCAATCTTTAAAAAATTTCTATATACTTCATATTTTCTGTGACCAAGAGCTGTTTTTTTTTAAAAAATGTATTGGTTTTTTAATTCTACATTTGAATATTAATATGAATATGTGATTTTGTCTTTAAAATTCAGAAGACTGTTTCTTTTAAATGTTTTAATTTTCCTTCTGTAGAGCAGCTAATAATCTTCCTGTACATAGTTTATGCTGAAAAAAAATTATGATCAACATTGTGCAATAAAAATGTGCAGGTTTTGGAGTCAGCAGGTTTAATTCAACTCTCTGACTCAGACTTCCTAGTTGTATGAATTTGGACAAGAGTTTTTCTGTGTCTACACAAACCACAGAATAATGTTATAGTAATACATACAAAAACCTCAGGAGTGGTAATTCTTACCTTACCATCTCCAGAATTTTCAGTAAAATGAAGTTTCTGAGCAAAAGTAGCCATTAATTAAATAAATTAAATAAAATAAATATTAAATTAATTATTAGTCAAATTAATAAATTAAATATTAGTCAAATGTTTTATAAGAAAAAATAAGAAATTTCAATATGAAAAAACCTATCAACCTTAATAGAAATAAATTAATTTCAAAATAAAAAAATTCTATTCCACACCCCAAAATTTCATACTCAAAAATAAAAATTTTATTGACCAAGACTTAATATTAAACTGTTAAAGATAGCTATATATATGGATAAAACAGTTTGTGCAACGATAAAGAGATATCTTTCCTTTGACATCAGTGTGCCTTCATGAAGTTTCAGTTCTTCCGGGGAATCTTTGATATGTCAAAAGAGGGGTTCATTGTACAGGGATGTAGAAGTAAGCAACTCCCTGGAATGGATACATAAATTAGAGTGTTTCTTAACTGGAATTCTGAGTTAGGAGGAACAGTGCTAGTGTGATAGAGAACCAACTACTGTACCTTAGCAAAAAAAAAGGATTCTGATCTACTTACTTAACATAAACTCCAGAGGTAGGGCCCTGGTAGTTATTATGGCAGTGCCACAAGGCCATTAAGAGTCCAAACTTTATACTGCTTACCCTGCCATATCGAGCCTGTAACTCTTAATCTTATGGCTGAAAAGTGGCTGCATTGCAACCAACAATCATATCCTCATTCTTGGCAGGAAAAAAAGTCAAGAAAGAAATGAGGAAGAAAAAAAAAGAGAAGGGAGAGGGAACAAAGGAGAAGGAGGAGGAGGAAGAGGGGGAGGAATAATTTTCCAGAGTAATTGAAGCAGACTTTTCTTACATTTTACTAGACTAGATTCTGTCACATTGCTAAAACTAGCTGTAAAAGATTGTCTAACTTTTACAGGGCATATGTCTGCATTAAAAATACCTTTATTTTTGTAAGAAAAAAGGTGAGGTATAGAAATCAGGGGCAGCTGATAATGTCCACTCAGAGTTGGAAAAAATGAACTTTACCCAGATTTACCAATTTGGATAAATCTGAAAAGCATAATTTGGATAAGAATCTGAGGAAAATAGTAATATCCTTGATACATTCAAATTATTTTAAAAAAAGTCACATACAAAATAGCACTATATATTTATGGATACCTATATATGTTTTAAATATGTAAAAGCATGTCTGGGAAGATTATATACTGTAGGGGAATTAGGAGAGGGAAATAAATCAAAACAGCTGCAAATGTTTCAGTGGTTTCTTTAGTGCATGATTTTTAAGCAAAAATTCTGAGATTAAAGAATAATTATGAACATTTTAATGGAATTATCTATGTTAGAATTTGCTTTTTGGTAATCAGAGTTAAGTCTCATCTTTCAGGTGCCTAGTTGTGTTTCTCTGATTTTGGAATATTTTTTCTTTTTTGGTTCCAAACTTCTTAAATATAAAATAATCAACCCTGAGGTGATAATCTAATTAAACTGATAAAATCATTTTCCAAGAATAAAATCTGTCATGTAAAATCCATAGTAAATATTTCAAAGAGAAAAAAAATAATAAGGAAATGTAAATAAGGATTTGCTCTTGGCAATGTATTAACATATTTATTTTGAGTAAGAATGAAATCGTCAGTTCCTTGTGTTATCCAGTGTCGTCTGAACTCTGAAGTTCTTTGTGGAGGAAATTACAAAGATGAAAACTAAATGACATTTGATACAAGAAAGACAGTTGGGTTTTTTTTTTTTTTTAGTAATATTTGTGTTGTAAAATTGTTGTGAAAATATGTTGTTAAGTAGAAGTGATAAAGTCTGTAAAATTCATTTCCAATTCCTAAATCCAATCGAAGGCTTAAAATATTTACTGGCAGCAATAATGAGATGATAAAGGTCAGTGCAATGAATAAGAGCATTTATTTATGATGAGAATTATCTTTATAATTTCTACCATTTATTTATACATTTATTCAATAAACTTTTATTAAACACCTTTTATATAGAGACCTTTGCCAGGAACTGGGAGTTCAGATATTACACAATTATTGCTTTGGCATTTAAGAAACTAATGAGGAACACAGACATATAAAAATACAATTAAAGTGTAAAAAAAGTGTTATTTAACAGAGTCAGAGGCCTATGACTGCCTTTGGGATGGGAGGATGGAAAGACTTCATTTAGTTAACGGCTAATTCAGTCCCCAAACAGGATGATTTGAGGTTGGTTGAATGGAGGATTATTTGAAAATTGTGGCTAGGGAGTAAAGAAACTGCAATTCAGCCAGGCGTGGTGGGGCGTGCCTGCAATCCCAACTACCTGGGAGGCTGAGGCTGGGGATCACTTGAGTCTCTGGGTTCCAGACAACCCTGGGGGGGGGGGGGGGGAAGAAACTGCAATTCATAGTGCTTGTAGCATACCTAAACTCAAAGCAAGGGCAGGAGGAGGCCAGTAGGGGGGCAGATACTGTCACCTGTATTCATTTGTTGAATGCAATCCTAAATCATGGAATCTGATCACCCAGAGGTGTGGTACTTGTAAGTGAACCTTTTGAGAAAGGAAATAAAAAGGAAATAAGAAAGGGTGGAAAGTGAATTTAGGTGAACACAATTTTTATTAGCATAGTTCTAGCTGGATTTAGACAGATAAGAGGAAACTCAGTGAGAGAGCTTTGCAATGGAGTTTGGAATTGAGCCAGGCTGCCTCTGTACACTGTGCAAAAGAAGGGAAGAAGAAAAACAGAACTTTTGTTTCTGGGTTTAATTGACTGGAATTTAAGGAGTGTATTAGTATTAAGATGTGTTAGGGATATTAAAGAAGACAGACTTTTTTCCATTTTGGATGAAATACCAAACAAAGTGATCAGATTTCCCAAGTCATTATAAAGTGTAATTTCACCTTATGTCATGAGAGTATCGTATTATATACAGTCCTTCTCCCCACCTCCTTGCCCCCCCCCCCCGCCCTTTTCCTCATCACTTTCTTTGAAAATATACCTTGGACTCAACTCCTTGTCTGAAAGTAACAATTTATGTGGGTTTATGTGTAAGCACCTCGGGACTCTTTCAAAGCCTGAGGGAGAGACTATAGACTTTCAAAATAAAATTTTTTCAAATATGTAAAATATATTACATAGGATTAGGAGGAAAATGATTGTATTGAAATGCTCTTTTAATGTCTAAAGAAAGTGATGTAAAGCATGAACTTCTTTATCATTAATGCATTAAATGGTATATCTTGTGGTGGGTCTATTAACTATTATAGTCTCAATGTAATGATAAGCATAGAAAACATGTCAAGATAACAACTGTAATGTTAACTGACTATGATTTCTAATAGTAACAAAATGACAGTTAAAGGAAATGTTTCATGTCCACTCGAAGAGGTTAATGCACATTGAGATATAATTTTACCTGTTGAAGTTGGAACTATTAGTGGTCTAGAGCCCCTGTTATATATATGTAAATATATATACACATATGTGTATATACTATATATACACATAATACTGTATACACATAATATATGTTTGTGTGTCTATATATCTATCTACCTGCATTACAACCCCATTATATATGAGTACATATATACTGTATATGTATTTACAGATACATATACATGTACATGCACACATGAATGCACACATGTATATGCATGTGTATATAACAGAGTTATAATGTATAATATACACACATATATGTATATAGATAGATAGGTAGATTATAACCCATTATATGTACATATATACACCTATATGTATATATATAATGGGGTTATAATGTATAATATACATACATAAGTAGATAGACATACAAACACATACATATATTATGTGTATTATAGTATACAATATTATTCATTATGTTTTTTAAAAAATATTTTTATTCTTGAGTTTTGTACAATACATGATTGCATAATTGTTGATCCCATTAGGTTTACCCCACCCCACCACGCTCCCTCCTTCCTTTTTGTTGTTTGTCCATGTTTAGCCCTTTAGTCTTTTTTTTTTTTTTTTAATATCTTCATTGGCCATTCCAAGTGCCTTTGTCTTGTATCCATGTTTCTTGTTTCTTGGTGGCTGTTTTTCTATTGTTTTCTGCCTCATTTTGTTGCTTCATCCCATTATGTTTCAGGTCTTTAGTTTTGGGGACCTGATTCCCAGTCTTGTATTTTGGTATTGCTGCTCCTCCATGGGGACAGTCTTTGGCTGATGGTAGGTCTCCAAGTCTTCTTTTTTTTTTTTTTTTTTTTTGAGACTAGGTCTTGCTATTTTTGCCCATGGAACCGCAGGCTCTTGTTGCCCAGGGTACCACAGACTCAAGCCATCCCCAGCCTCAGCTTCCCAGGTAGCTGGGATTACAGGCGCACACCACCACACCCAGTTATTATTTTTTTTGGAACTAGGTCTCGCTACGGGCCCCAGGCAGGACTTGAACCACGATCCCTAGCCCCGGCCGCTTCATAGGCTGAAGCTTACAAGCATGAGCCACCGTGCCTGGGCTTGGATTTGTTTATAAGTCATCATAACAACATAACAAGATGACATAAAAGATTCCATTGAATCTTCGGATAAACCATTGATATTTTCAGTGCAAGAGTTAAGTTTTTTTTTTATTAGTTTAATACTTTATTATATAGATAATTACTTCACATCTTTGTAATCCCCTGGGGTTCTCCTCTCCCTGATCATTCCCTCCCTCCCTCGCCCCGCCCCCCCCAGTTGTAAACTTCAGTTTGTTTTTTAGCTTGTTTTGACTTTTCCTCCTGGCCTTTTGTTTTTCATATGTCCCATATATTAGTGTCCCAAATGTCCCAAAAACAGTCCCAAATGTCCCAAAAAATGTCCCAAAAAATGGATGAAAAAGAAGATGTGGTATATATACATAATGGAATATTATGCATCATTTAAAAATGACAAATTTGACGATTTTATGGTAACATGGGTGTACTTAGAAGAAATCATACTGGTAGAAACAAGTCAGAAAGAAAAAGACAAATCCCAAGTGTTCTTATTTCTTTACTCCTTTACCAGCACTTGCTGTTTTTTTATCTTTTCTTAATAGGGATCATGCTCAAAGATGTGACGTAATATCTCATTATGCTTTTCATTTGCATTTTCCTCATAATAAATAATAATGCAGACTTTTTCATGTGGTCATCTGTATATCTTCTTTGGAAAAGTACCTACTTTTTTAAATTGGCTTACTTATAGACCTGTATAAATAAAACCCCTGTTTTAAATCATATTTATAATGGATTTAAATAAAATAAATTTTACAGTCATTAAGTTAACTAAAACATAGGCGTATTCATCTTATGCCAAGCATTGTGCTAAGGAACTGTGCAGTGAGGGAAAATATTTTTAACACTTTAGAATTCAGTAGAAAAATGTAATTATCTCCAAATGGCTCATCACAAAATATTAGATTATAATAACTAAAGATTTCATGGAGATAATTCATAACACAGTGATACTTGTGGAATAATATACTGAACTTAATGTAATAAAATATAGGAGTGCTAAATTGCTGTAATGAACAATGTAGCCCTTTTTATGACAGAGTTTTAGCCAATTACAGTCATTGTTAATTCCTACAATTAGACACAAGTCATGCCTTGTTTCAGGGACTAGGCTGCAAAGATACTATATCCCATTAAATGTTGCTACAGGTGAAGTCTTTTAAATATTTTTCTTGAAATAAAATGAAAATAATGAAAAATAGGCATAAATGTGAATGTCCAGATCAATGAAGTTTTCAAACTGAATATATCTGTATATTCAGCGCTCCTACTAAGAAGCAGAATTTAAAAGTACTTCACAAGCCCTTCCTCATTACTAGCTCCCAGGCAGTCTGCCTTCTGTCTTTGATATCCACCAGCATACACTCAGTTTACTTTTTTTGTGACATAACATTGATTTATCACACTGTATATGATCCACACATAGGAATACGCCCTTCAGGTATAGCTTACTGTACCACACCCACCACCAGAGCACTTATGGTCTACCCGCGTTGTCTACTGGGCCCCTTTCCTACTCTTCTTCCCTACCTCACGTCTAGTCATATTTCTAGAGCATGTTTCCGTCGTTCTACCTATTTTTTTGTACTATATGTCGTTAAATCAATGATATGTACTCTTATGTATTTAGTTTCTTTTACTCATTGTCTTTTTTATGTGTTGAATTCGTATCACTAGAATAACAGAAATTCTAGTACATATCTTTTGATGATATGTGAACATTCATTAGGTATTGATTTATTTAAGGTGAATATGTTCAATGTTGAAAGATATTTCCAAATATAATTCCGAAATATGGTAGCAATTTATACTTCTACTAGAAGTGAGAGTTCTCATTACTTCAGATCCAGTTAATACTTGGTATGTTCTATAATTTTTCTTTTATTTGTTCTAGAGTGTATATGAAGTATGTTCTTCTGTGATTTTAATTTGATTTCCCAGGATGATCCGTGATGTTTATGAACTTATATATTTGTTTTCTATCTAGATGTTCTCTTTTTCTAATGTATCTGCTCAATCATTTGTTTGTTTTTCTAAACAAACAAATTGATTTGTAAAAGACCTTTCTTGAGCATATGAATTGTAAATACCTTTACTTACTCTATGGGTTACCTTTTCACTCTACTAAGGTATCTTTTGGTACATAGGTATTTTAAATTTCATTATGACCCAATTTCATAAAATCATTATGCTGTTTTATATTTTACTCTAGTATTTTTACTATTGTTATTTGTTAAAATTGTTTTTCATTTATTGATTGTATATATAATTTTTAACATTGTTGTATTTCCCATAGTTTCTGACCACCATAACACCCGTGAACCATCACCATGATCCCTTGTGCTCATTCCTCCCCTCATTTCTCCCTCCTATCCCCAACCCCATTGTTATATGCTTCAGTTCTGTTACCAGCCTGCTAATTTTGACTTTTTCCTGTCCTTTTGTTTGGTTTTCTCTAGATCCCATATTAAGTGAGATCATCTGATATTTATCTTTTTTTTCCTGACTAATTTTGGGTAGCATAATTCTTTCCAGTTCCATTGATGTTACTGCAAATAGCATGTTTGTCTTTTTTGATCATTGAGTAGTATTCCATTGTGTAAACATGCCACCACTTTTTAACCCATTCATCTGTTCTAGGGTATTTGGATTGTTTTCATAGCCCAGCTATTGTAAATAGTGCTATAATAAAACAGGAGTGCAGGTATTCTTTTTGCATCCTTGGGTAGATTCCCAGAAGCAGAATCACTAGGTCAAATGATAGGTCTATTTTTAATAGTTTAAGGATCCATCACACAGCTTTCCATAGTGCTTGGACCAGTCTGCATTCTCGGAACCTTTATTATTTTAATCTTTAATGTTGAGTTATGCAGTTAATCTAGTTTTGATCTTACTTACCTAGATTTTATTTTCATGTTTATTCTGAAGTAGATTACAAGGTATAAATTTTTCCAGATAGATTTCTAATTGTCCTACCCCAAAACTCTGGTTATATCACATGTAGCGCATAAAAGTCTGTTTTTAGACTGTCCATTCTTTTGCATAGGTTATTTGTCTGTCCTTGTGCTGATACCATACTGTCTTAATCATTAGAGCTTGCAGTGGGGCTTCATGGATGGTAGTATAAATTCTCCAGATTTGTTCTTTTTCTTCATGGTTTCTCAGATGTGCTGCTTTAAATCAGATGAAATTAAAAATTCTGTTTCAAAGTGCAGAGCAATCCAGACTAGACACAACTATGAAGAATTACATTAACAGGCAGTTACAGGTAATGCTTTGTTATGCCTAAGAGAGAATGGTTCCTGTTGAAACCCTGAATCTTAATTGCAATAAAGTATGTTATGACAAGAAACCCATAGGATTTTTAATTCAAATCTGGTAGAAAGTACATTATAAACCAGGTTTCCCTGATTCAGATCCAGGAAATACTTACCTGTCATCTATTATTTGCCAACTATTATTATATGCATTTCTGCTGTAGCAGATGACATACTTTGTTAACTTCTGTGATCATTATTTTCTTCTTTGGTAGAACAAATTATTATAGACATATATTTGAATAGTTTAAAAGACATAAATTGACTCTAGCCAAAAGTGGAATTTATTAAATACTGAATGATTCCTAAATTCAACTCAGAGGTTAGACAAAAAGATACTAAGGTTGAGGACTGAAGATAGCTTAAGAGAAGGAACTCATAGAATGCCTAACATTCTTTTTTTTTTTAGTTTGTTTATTTTTGTTGCTTGCATACACACACACACACACACACACATATATACGTACACACATTACATCATTGTCTATGCCAAGGTTCTCCCACCTCCATAATACCCGGTAACCATCTTAATCTTTTGTGCCCTCTCCCTCCCTCATTTTCTTCCTTCTCCCCTTCTCTTGCTCTATGGTTCAGTTCTGTTGGCAGTTAAAATTTTTCTTATCCACTTGTTTATTTTTTCCTACATCCCTCATGTAAGTGAGACCATTCCAAATTTCTCTTTTTCTTTTTGGTTTATATCTGCTAGCATGATTCCTTCTCGCTTCTTCCATGTTGCTGCAAATGACTTAAGGTTGTCTTCTTTGATTGATGCATAATATTCCATTGTGCAAAAATACCACATCTTTTGCAGCCATTCGTTGATTTTGGGGCATTTGGGTTTGTTTCCACATTTGGCAATTGTGAACTGTGCTGCAATAAACATGAGAGTACAGGTGTCCTTTGTAATTAGTGTTAATTGTGTCCTTTGGGTAGAATCCCAGGAGTGGGATTGCTGCTTGGAATGGTAATTCCACTTTCAATTGTTTGAGGAACCTCCACATAGCCTTCCATAATGGCTGGACCAGTTTGCGCTCCCACCAGCCGTGTAAGAGTGTTGTTTTTCCCCCATATCTGAGCCAACACTTGTTGTTGCCCTTTTGTTTTATATGGGCCATTCTTACTGATGTAAGATGGTATCTCAGTGTGATTTTGATTTGCATTTCCCTGATTATTAGTGATGTGGAATATTTTTTCAATGCCTATTGGCCATCTGTATTTTCTCTTTGGAGAAGTGTCTTTTTAGTCTTCCCATTTCTTAAATGCACTTTTTGCTTTGTTTTTGTTAAGTTATGTGAGTTCTTTGTGGATCTTTGTTACCAGACTCTTATCAGTTGTATGGAGGGCAAAAATTGTCTCCCAGTTGGTTGGGTTTCTTTTTGTTTTGTCTTTTGTTTCTTTTGATATACAGAAGCTTTTTAGTTTGATGTAGTCCCAGCTGTTTGTTTTCCTTAATTTTTTTTTTTTGCCAGCTGTAGATGTGTCCCAAAATGAATTTCTGAAATGCAATTCATGTAGGGTTTTGCTCAGGTTTTCCTCTATGTATTTTATGGTTTCAGGTCTTACATTCAAGTCTTTTATCCATTTTGAGCTGGTTTTTGTACAAAGTGTGAGGGAGTTGTCTTGGTTTATTTTTTTGCATGTCATGGTCCAGTTTTCTCAGCACCATTTTTTGAAGAGGCTGAGCATAACATTCTTAAGAGCAGAACTTGGGACAAGATATAAGTGATAATGATTTACTGGAAGTTCCAACCGTACGACAAAGAGTGAAGGAATGAGGAAGTGCGGCAAGGAAGGATAGTGAACAGATGCAAGATGATGCATTACTCTGTGGCTATGGTTTCATGATGAGTCATTAAGTGGTGCAGTTAATTGCTCAAGGATATATCTTATGAATTATGGGAAATGGATAGCCAGACACATCCACAAAGCAACTAGACAGTAAGAAACAGGAAATGTACTAGTTCTACCATAGTTCTCATTTATCAGTGAGATTTCATTGGAAGGCAGCTATGCTCACCACTATACCACCAACGCGCCCAAGATTTCATTGATCTGTTGATTAAAGTTTATCCCAGAAGGAGACAGCTCCTCAACTTTTCTAAAATAGACTACCCAATTCCTTCAGCAGCTGCTATCTTCCATGCCTTTATGCTCCCTCTGAGTATGGAAAAGTCAGAAAGATCCAAAGCACTAGGCAGTGGACTATGTGGATGGTGTGCTTGCTCTGCCATCTCTTGCGCAGTGTTTCATTTCCATTCTCTTGATTCATAACTGTTAGGAATTCCTATAGGTTCTGGTAAAGGCTTGATTGTCTGCCTCAGTTTGAATTCTCATGTCTTTTTAAGTCACTGTGAATACTACAGTGGTGTATTTTGAGATATTAATATGTGGACAGCTAACCAGATGCCATTTTATATTGGCAAACCTACTTCCATTTATTTTTTATGATTCTCTTTAAAGAGAGCTGCATTCTTCAGCAAGATTTAGTCTACTGTAAAAGTATGCCTTTAGTTCAGATTTTGTTGGTTTTGATATCTGTGCTTGTGCTTGCCAGCCCTCTCACTGTCATTTCTAATTGACTGAGCACTTTTTTTACATGCCTGTATTTTTTTTTTGTGTAATTATATTAATAGATTATCTTGAAAGTGAAAAAAATCAGGATCTGGTAAGTCTGGGAAAACCACCTTCAAAGGACTTACCATATGCATATTTTCTAGACTTTGTAGCTCATGGAATACTACTATAATGAAACTGATCCTACTTTCAATTTACAGAGCAATAATTAACTTTCTTTCAGAAATACAATTGTTTCTTACTTGAGATAAAAGGAAAGCATACTTAGAAGATGTATTTACAGATACATTTAGAAAGATATAGGTAAGGTTGAATTTGAACAAAGGACATTAAATTCATTAAAAGTGAGCTTAAAAAAATTAAATCCATTTAATACCCAAGGAAGTGTTCCCAAACTTGTAGATTTCGGGTTGGAGCCTAGACCTACATGTTTTGAATGCTTGTGGGTGGGAGTTGGGAATCTGAAATAACAAATTATCCAGCCTGTGAGTTGCTGATGCATATGAGTCAAGATCATAATTTGTACTTTAATCCCATGGTTAAAAGATCCAGTTAGAGTGAGTTACATTATATGCAAAAGAGGAATGAAGCTTTTTAAAATTTTGTTCTAGTCAGCATTGTCAAAACTCTACCTTATTGTTATATAGTAAAATGATATATTTTACAGTGTTCCAAGAGTTAGGAACAATAGCATAGCAAGCACTCTATTCCATTAGGAAAATAGCTATTTTATTTTTTTTAAGATGGAGGTATTTTTTCTTTATTGAGAAATTTAAGATTTGGGTGCATCAAATAAAACCAATTTCTGGGGCACAAACCAAAACCCACAATAGAAAAATAAGTAAATACTATATGGGCCATAGAAGAACCCAGAGAATATCTTTTAATTGAAAAATTTTAGCCACTTATAATTGACCTTTGATACAAAATAACCTATTAAATTTGTATTTGAGGTTCTTGGTGTGGAGGTCCATAGGACAAGCTAGGACGTCTTCAAACCTTTGAGTTTAATTCATAAAGGGCTACTTGGCTTCTGAATTAGTTTTTCCTTATTTGAGAGGTATCAGCAGTGATAAGGCCCACCTTCTGGGCAGCTTCTTTCTTGATGAGTCTGCAGTACCTCTACAACTTCGTCCACTTTGGAGCAGAGAGATTTGTGCAGCAGCTCAGACTGGTCAATTTCAGCAGCATTCCTGTGATCTTTCCAGCCAGGTTTTGAATGCATTGGACAAGTGGGAACAAATGTTTTCCCAGCATCCACTTCTGTTTCTGGGTGAGGTGTTATTCCCCTGTACATGTCAATGCATTTTAAGCTATGAGACAAATAAGTCACCAGCACCTTTTTTCCACTCAATTAAAGTTTCACATTTGGCAAGAATATCAGAATTTTTCCTAGCTAAAAGAAGAATGTAATATGAAACTTTGAACTTTGGTGTAAAGGTAAGGGAAACAATGAAAACAGATAGAACACCAGAGAACTAAGAAGTGGTCCATTTTGAAACATCATAAACAACAGAAATATTACACTCAAGATTTTTGCAGCTGTTTTATTTAGGGCAAATAGCACTAAGTTCCTGGTGAGGGGAAAGGCTCTGTAATATCAAAGCAAAAAAAGTTTGTGAAGGATGGTCTAAAAAAGTTGAAATTATGTTCAGGGCCATCTGGTAGAGATGTTTTCACATGCCTTATTACATGTTTAAAAAAAAAATCCTAAATAGCTTCTGCTAAGACCTAGATTTAAATACAGAGAAGATAGAAATGCTAAATAGAAGGAAAAAAATACATTTATGGAAAAGCAATTGGAGTTTTGTGCTGTTCTTTATGCTAGAGTAAAAGGTGTCATAAGCCAGTGACCTACTTTGGGAAATCAAGTGAAACAAATTCAGATACAGGTGTGTGTGGAGGCCCGTGTTTGGACATTCAGCTGAGAATCTGCCAGTTTTCAGTATACTCTCATTATCATTCTTATATTTCATCATTGCTTTAGTCCTATTATGTATTTATTATTGTTATTCCAAAGATTTAAAGAGGGCAGTGAATTTACCCAAGATAACATGGCAGTTAAATGACAGCAGAGGTGATAGAAGATGTATTTTTGAACTTCACTCTTTTAATTGTTCCATTAAGCTCTTCTCTGTGTATGTATATTTATATCAATGTTTACATTTATTTTCATATCTATATTTTTGTTTGCATATTATAGTTTAAAAAATAGGTCTTTTTATTTAATTTTGAACTCTCGTTGCTAGTCTGTTGGTAGAAAGCATAGCCTTTTCCCCGCAGAATGGTAGTTATGACACAATTAAGAAACTATGGAAAATTGTAAAGGAACTCTTGAAAAATTTAGCACTGAGTCTTCATGTGATTTGACTGAAGTTGCTTCAATATTGGCACCAATATGGAATGGAAACTTTGTGATGGCAGGGCCTCAATTCTTTTCTTTCCTTTTTCTCTATTGCCTCATTACTACAGTATATAGAACAGTGCCTTATATATAAGGTACCTTATATATACTTGAGTTAATGAGAAAATTCAACAATCAAATAGTTCTCAATTTGTCAGAGACCATTGGGGACTACAACAATGTAAATAATAATAATAATAATAATAATAACAACAACATTGTAAATAGGAAACTTAGGGAAAAAAAGAAGTGATCTGACTTTGATGCTTTAAAAACCATGGGATTCTCTGATATCATGGGCAAATGACTCAGAGCTGATCTACATTCTTTTTATGACTTTTCTAAGACTAGGACATTGACCAGGATTTGTTTTCCAAGTAAGAGATCCAAATGAAGTCTGACCTGATATTTACAACAGGTACAGGTGAGTGCTAGGTTGCATTAAGGAAGTCTTAGGAATCAAATATTTGATTTGGAATATTAGTGGTACTATCACTTTTTCCTAATCGTTTTAACTCATTATGAGGTGAAACAAGATTAGTATAAACACTTATTATTTTCGGTAAACCAAGTTAGTGTCACAGTGCTTTCTGCTTTCCTCTTTTGTTTTATTTTTAATTTTTTATAAAGAAATGTTTCTAAGTTTCCATAGGAAAAGAAACAGTTGCATTCTACATTACTGATAACTAGTACTTATCACACAGGATGCTCACATTATACTTATTAAAGCATAAACTAAAGAGAAAAAGTGAAAACTAGTGGAGAGATTATTAATTTACAAACATATCTTCTAATAATTCCTGGTGAAGAATGAATATATTTGCTTCTCATGTTCTATGGACTTCTTTATGAAAAGTAAGTTTGGTGCTAATGAAAACAACTTTCAGATTTCCTGAGTCTCATTCAGACAGACTGGAGACATCAGACTTTTTCCAAAAATATTCTCCATTTTGTGGCTGTAGATTTATCTATGCTAGCACTGGCACAGATTGTGAAACTAGAATACAAGAATTTGCTTGTTTAATAACGTAACTTAGTACTATCAAGGGCTGAAACTTGAGGATTTGTATTAAGATTTGGCATGATTTTGCTTATCTAAGAGTTTTTCTGAATGTGTCTTCATTTTATATTTTCATCTATCTTTCTTTATATATTTTAAGAATAGCAACATGCCAAGGAATTTGTGATTCTTGAAAGAGGAATGAAAAAGAAGCAGATCTCATTCCATCATTGTTTTGCAAAGCATGATTCTCTTTTCAGAATTACCTAGGGAGCTTGTTTTCAAATTCTAGGCTCCTTGCTCTCACATTCCCCAAAATCACAGAGAATACTGTGAGCTCCACTGGCCAAATATATTAATAATTTGGTCATGTCTTCGCACCTCTGTCCCCTCTACTTTACTCCAAACCATGTTACATGCTTCCTCTCCTATAGATTGTTTTTAAGGCTGCATTTAAGTCACAAATCAAGTCATGTCATTTTTTTGCAAACACTCTAAGCCTGGTCAACACTTAAAATTACTGTTAACAAGGAAGAGTAGTGTTACCGTCACAGTGGTGGGGTTCCATTAGTGACAGGCTGCACCAGATCCACAGAAAAGAAAACTGAGATAGGATTGCATCAGTGGCATTTTATGATTAGCTCTTTTCAAACTACAACTTGTCATAT
Organism: Uropsilus gracilis; assembly: GCA_004024945.1. Classification (NCBI taxonomy): domain Eukaryota; kingdom Metazoa; phylum Chordata; class Mammalia; order Eulipotyphla; family Talpidae; genus Uropsilus; species Uropsilus gracilis. The sequence goes on from PVHY01013367.1 coordinate 29,878, forward strand.
TTAGATAACACATTCAATCACATAATGTGATCCCTGAAGTTGCCTGTTAAGAATGATCTTCTCTGCCCATATTTCTCCATCACTCCAACCAAATATATACCACTGCTGCTGCCATATAATTACAACCATTCACATCTACCATTGCCATCTCCCACAACTATCTCCATCACTGTCACCACCATCACTACTTCCACTTGCAATTACTTCCTCCAACTAACACCATCATCATTATTATTAATACTACCACCCGCAACCGTCACCACAGTCTTTACAAACTGCCACCTCCATTAACCATCACCAATCATAACTATCACCTCCACTGTACCACCTTTCTGCAACTACTCCTTGTAGTTGCGCCACCCACGGGTACTACCATGAAAAAATTACCACTCTCTCACTCAACTACCACTTTCACTACCAAAACCACTAACTACCACCTATATCATCATTATCACCCACACTACTACCTCTGTCACCACTTTCCTCACAGATACTACTCCCTCCATAGTTGATACTTCTTCTACAGCAAGTGCTACAGGTAGCCATTGCTAACCTTTCTTAGCAAAAAGTGAGTTTTGCTAGAAAAAATATTTTGAAAATTAATTGAAAAATTATTCCAGAATTCTAGTAATTCCTAATATTATTGCTCTTAAAATCCTATATAAGCAACTTTTTCTTGCTGAAAAATTGATTAGTTCTAAAACATCATAAAATTATAGAAGGGATAGTGTACTAATATTGCATAAATTTTGGAATTTTCAATTCAAAAGGCTGCTTTGTTTCTATTAGAATTTTCTGACTTTTGTATAGTTTTTGTAACATTATTATATGTAGACTATAATCATGTTCCCATTGTATGTTGATTCCATTCATACTTACAAAGAGTTTCTAATGCTACTATAAAATGCATTCTCTTGAGGAAATGTTTATTTGAAACTTGTGTTTTGGTGTTATTGTTTCATATGCTGAAACTATAAGGACATGGTTCTTGCATCTGAAGGAACTAAATACAATGTTTCACATCTACTATGAAGGGAAATAAAGTAGGAGATTAGGGGAAGGAATAGTTAGAGGCAAAAGTGGGGCAAGGTCTCTTGAAATGATGACATTTGAGCCAAGATAGAGCTGGAGTAAAGGAGAAGTTCTCTGTCCCTGTGTATGGTCATCACCTTTCTCCTTCCATAGTGAAGGACTATGGGTGCCATAGTGGTAGGTGTAGTGTGGTAACATTACATATAAAAAGGTGTGAACCTATTCCCCTAGATTATATAATGTATTATATGATACCTCTATCAACAAACAATCACCCTTCTACTTTCTATCTGAATAGGTATTTCATATAAATGGAATCATACCATATTTATCATTTTGTAAACAACTTTTTCAATCAGCATAATGTTCTCAAGACTTATCTACATTGTAACATGTGTCAACATTTCCCTCCTTTTCCAGGTAGAATAATGTTCAATGTTATGTGTATTACATTTTGTTTATCCATCAATTGATGGACTTGGGTTGCTTCTACCTTTTGACTACTGTGCATAATGTTATGACTATGGATGTACAATAATTTCTCCAAGATTCTGCCTTCAGCTCTTTTGGGCATATGCACAGTAAGGGAATTGCTGTGTCATATGGTAATTCTATTTTCACCATGAGTGTACAATGTCCCATTTCTTCAAATCCTTGCTAGCACTTATTTATTTAAGTTGTAGTCATCCTGTAGGTGTGGGGTGGTATCTTTTTGTTTTGATATACATCTTGATATAAATTTCCATAGTGATTAGTGATATTAAGTATTGCTTCATTTGTATGTCTTCTTTGGAAAAATTTCTGTTAATGTTCTTTGCCCATTTAATTAAGTTATTTACTGTTGGGTTGTTGGGATTCTTCATATATTATGGATATTAACTTCTTATCCGATATATGCTTTGCAAGTATTTTCTCCCATTCCATTAGTTGAGTTGTCCCCCACCCCTCTCTGTTGTTTGTGTCTTTTGAATGCACAGAGGTTTTCACTTTTGAGGTAGTTCAAATTATCTTCTTTTATTTTGTTACCTGTGCTTTTGGTTTCAGGTCCAAGAAATCATTGTCAAACTCAATTATCAAGAAGTTTCTCCTCTATATTTTCTTTTAGGAATTTTATAGTTTTAACTTCTTTGTTAAAGTCATGTATTTTAGTAAATTTTTGTACATGGAATAAGGTAAGGGTCCTACTTTAGTTTTTGCAATTGTGAAACCCAATTTTCCCCATATTTGTTGAAAAGATTGACCTTTCCCCAAGGTCAACAAGATTGACATTCTTGTTGAGAGTTATTTGTCCATATTTGGACAAACTTATTTAGGTTTACTAGATCTTTTGATATTTAAAAATAAACCAGAAAGTGAAGTTTTATGTGTAATAATATTTTAAAGTATGATGTTAAGAGACAGTAGAACCTAATTTTAGGTCATAAAGTAAAAGAATTGTAAATGGAGAAAGTTAAAATTAAAGCACAACAGAGCAAAGATAATACATAAATAGGTTAGTTTTAGTTCATTGAATACTAGCTTGTTTCTTTTATTTGAAGGGAGTAGAAATAGATGGATGTAGACACACACAGAAAGACTCATATTTTGGCAAGTTTGTGCTCTGGGAAAATACTTATTTTTTACTAGCTTACTTTGAAACAAATTTTTATTGACAATTAATAGTATGAAAAAATAGGGCACATGGATTTTTTTAAAAAGAGGGTCAAAGAGGCATTTCCCAATTACTCCATCTTTTGCAAGGATGGGCAACTTTGTGTTTATGGAACATTTCCATTTTTCTCAATGGTTTTCATTTCTTTGAGGCCATGAAGATTGGAAAAGAAGATGAAAACTACTATTTGTCCAATGACCAGTAATAAGTACTCTGTAAGTTTATTTTATTGCTATACAAAAGCACCCCAATAGGAATTTTTCCCCATGTTGGTTTTTATTATTTCCATCAATAACGCAGTAAAGTTAAGAGAAAGTAGAACCTAATTTTAAGTCATAAAGTAAATGAATGGCAGGACCAGAATTTAGACACACATGAGCCATCCTCTAAAACTGCATGATTTTATCAGGATTTGTAATCCTAGATAAATCTCCTAGTGGCTGAGATGAGCAGCTAAGAGACTGAGTGAATGTAAGAAGATCACACTTCTTCACTATCCCATTTAAAAACTAACTAGATTTAAAGTAAATAAAAAAAATAGGTGCAAATCAAGAGAAACCTAATCTTCCTGACTTTATAATGTATTACCACCCTAATATATGCCTGAAATCCATCAATTTATGCAAATACCCTTACCCTGTAATTAGGCTTATTTTTTCCTTTTTAACTAAGTTCCTAAAGTGTGGGCACTTAGTAAGTGATGACAATTATTATTCTGTGCAATAATAATGAAAAACCTGAATAACCATAATTAGTGAAAGCAGCAGATTTTCCATCTACCACCTTTTGAGATTTCAAAGTGAATTTTTGAATGCTTGCATATGAAGCTTTTAAACCTGCAAATCCCTTCTTATGCCAACAAGTCAATGTGCTTCTTTGAGGAGTACAAAAGCAGTGGGTGGTGCTCTGAATCACATAACCTGAACTGGAAAGGACCCCCCAGAGAGCCCTAATTCTCTGATTTTTCTTGTGGAACTAAGGTGAAGTGTGTTCAATAAGTCCAGAGCCAACACTAAGTGAAGTTTCTTCAACCTAGTACGAAGCGAAGCTAACTGTGATATTTCTTTCTTTCTTGCTAGCTTTAGAGCTAATACAGGAGACTCTGGGATTCATAATGGTATAGTATAGTGGTATAGGATGGTATGGATTCATAATGGTATAGAATAGTGAATAAGTAGAAAATTGAATACATATTCCACATGTCTGTGTTTCTTTTTTCCAAAATGTACAGAGACATTATTATGCACTCAGCAACTTACTGAGCACTTCCACCAACAGAATTGTGCTGAGATTCCTGATATAGCAGTGAACTTGAAGACAAGGCCCAGCCCTCATGAAGTTCATACCCTGATGGACTGAGGCAGACGATAAATGGTTAACAACATAAAGCTGTAGCATGACAGATGGTGAAACATTTTTTGGAGATAATAAACAGAATGAAGATAGGCAGTATTGGCAAGTGTGATTTGCCTTTTAGTATTGATAGGTACAGAGAACAGCTCTCTTGTCTCAGAGGGTAACTTCTGAGCAGAGTCTGAGTGGAAAGTAGGATCCAATCAAGAATTTTTGGATAAAGAGAATTGAAAGGGAGAGGACAGATCTCAAAATGATGTTACTGTGCCTGAAATGAAGTGAAAAAGGGGAGAATTGCAGACTATAAAGGTGACATCAAAATGTAAATTGGAGCCAGATCATGCAGAATCATGTAGGTCACTTTAATGTCTGATTTTTACTCAGAATGGCGTAGAAGGTGAGTTTTGCACACAGGAGTAATGTGAAATGACCTGTATTCTGACAAGATCAGTTTAGCTGCAAGAAGGGAAAACACTTTGGGCCTCCAAGTTGCCCAAGGAATGACTGAAAAAAGGAAGAAAGTTGTAATGCTGGACCTATCAAGATGTGGTCAGTTTCTGGATATGTTCTGAAGGTAGAAATATAGTATGCAAGTGTAAAGGAACAAGAATTACTTCAACTATTGAATAGCCAGGATGATGGCAAAGCCGAATACTGTACGTTCTAAGATGGGAAGAATGTTTGGAGACAGAGGAGCTTGGTTTTGTACTTAATTTGGATTCCAATGAGCTACTCAAGCTGAGCATTGAGTGAATAATTGAGAGTGTGGGCGAAGATATCAGGGATGCAATCTGGGGTGGAGATATAAATTTATATCAGATAAAAGTATTATTGAGGCCGGGCATGGTGGCTCATGCCTGTAAGTGGCAGCCTAGGAAGTTGCGGCTGGGGCCAGGGATCGCGGCTTGAGTCTCACCGGGGGCATGTAGCAAGACCTAGTCCCCCCCCCCAAATAGCTGGGCATGGTGGTGTGCGCCTGTAATCCCAGCTACCTGGGAAGCTGAGGCTGGGGATTGCTTGAGTTTGTGGTACCCCGGGCAACGTGAACCTGCAGTTCCACAGGCAAAGAAAGCAAGACCTAGTCTCCGAAAAAAAAAAAAAAAAGTGTTATTTACCCCTTTGCAAATAAGTTGCAGGCAAATAATGTCAAATAAAACTTGACATAAAATGTCATTTGCAGCAACATGGATAGAGCTAGAAGGAATCATCTTAGTGGAAACAAACCAGAAAGAAAAAGAGAAATCTGGATGGTCTCACTTATTTGAGGAAGATAGGAAAAACAAACAAATGCTTAAGAAAAATTGAAAACTGCTAACAGAACTAAAGCATAGAACAAGAGAGGGGGAGGAGGGAGAGACTGAGGGTAGGGAAGAGCGTTGGGGTAGACAATGACGCAATATATATATGTATTTAAATATATAAGTGCAAACAATAAAAAGTGAAAAAAAAAGACTTGACATTAAATATGTTAGCAGGCATTTGCTAAGTATATGAAGGACATTTTCTTATATAGTACAATGATTAATGCTATTTTCAGATTTGTACTATTAGCTAATCTATGAGTCATAATTAAATGTCACCAGTAGTCCCAGTTATGTCCTTTATAATATATGTGCACACACAGAGTTTCAAAGTTCACCATCATCTGATCACTATCAAACATTGTGTGCATGTGTGTGCATGCATGAGTGTGTGCACACACTATGCATTGCAGTATGTAATTTTTATATACATAATAGATATTTCAAGTTCCACTTCAGCGCTATATATGAACCACTAGAAATCTTTTTTAATAGATGCTTTTTACTATACTTACATCTTCTCTATAAATTTGAAATTATTTTAAAAGAAAAAGTTACAAAAATGTGTTACTGGATACCAATCTGTTTAAACATTTTTAATTCTGCATTTCCCCGACTATCTTAGTCTGCTTAAACTTCTGTAATAAAATATCATAGGCTGGGTGACTTGGGCAGCTCTTTACTTCTCAGGGTTCCTGAAGCCTAGAAACTCCCCAACCATGATCTCAGCAGCTCTGGTTCCTGGTGAGAGCTTTCTTCCTGACTTCCTGATGGCTCCCTTCTTTCCTTGTCTGTATCTGGGGGAGAAAGAGCTTGATCTCACTTCTTTGCAAAGAGTAGTTCCATCACAGGGCTCTACTATCATGACCTCATCTGAATTGAATTAGCTTTCAGTGGTCCCTCCTGCGAATACATTATGAATTCAATTTAGGAATTTTGGAGGGGCACAAACATTTATGACATAACATTGTCAGAAAGTTATTAAAGCAGATGAGTGGATCAAAAAGATTTGGTCTATTTATGCAATGGAATATTGTTCAGCAATCAAAAGAGAAACTTATGTCATTCATGGGAACGTGGATGGAGCTAGAAGGAATCATGCTAGCTGAAATAAGCCAGAAAGAAAAAAGTAAATACTGGATGGTCTCACTTATATGTGGGATATAGAGAAAACAAACAAAAGGACAAGAAAAAGTTAAAACTAACAAACTGATAAAGGAACTAAAACATACAGTAAGGGAGAAGGAGGGCGGGAGGGTAAAATCAGGAAAGGGATGAGCACAAGGGATCATGATAATGTTTCATAGGTGATATGGTGGTGAAAGAATTTTGGGTATACAATGATGTAAGAAAAAATATATATATAATTGATAAAAATGTAAATAAAAAGAACCCCCAGAAGGGTTTTTAAAGCTCTGTATTCCGTAGCTCTAGGCATTTAAAATATATGCATACATAAAATATGAAAACATAGATATGTAGAGAAAAGTTTATAGAGTAGAGAATATATAGAAAAGTTTTATATATTAAGAATACATTCCAGGAAATTATGATTTATATTGAAATATTAATTCTATGCAAAAAGTGTGTTGATCAATATTGAAAACTTTGATCTATATTCAGTCTCTATCCCCAGTGCTATCACCAGGCAAAGCTTATCTTCCTTCTGTTATCTAAGTTGCATGTTGGCAGGGATATTATCTATTCTGTTTATTGTTTTATCCCCTCTGCCTAAAACAGTGCTTAGTAACTAATAAGATCTCAAAAATATTTGCCAAGCATCTAAATATTGGAAAATGCAGAACCCTCAGTTAACTATAGACATATACTTTTTCCCCCCACAAAGTACTTTTACTAAAAGCACTGTTGTAGGGGGAAGAGTAAGACTCAGGAACATTGTAAAAGGTATTTCTTAGGGTTTCTGTGAGATGTGATAACACATTGAACCCCTTGATTTGGGTTGGGTAGATGCTTGACAATGACCCCAAGTAGCTACCACCTCTTCTTTCTCCTAGTCAGTGGTGCTTTTGGAGTATTTTGTTAGGAGTCCTGTGTGGGAAAGAAGAAATGAGATGGAAGAGATTGATAACGATCTGTGGGGCCAGCCCACAGAATGGAGATCCTGAGAAGCATGTCCAGGTTTGACTGTGAAGTTATGAAGCCCCTTATATACTCTGGCAGAGAAAGGATCACAATGATCTAATGAGGAAGCAGTGACCTGATAGGGCTGGGGGGGGATGTGTGATAACAGGAGCATTCACCTGTGGGGTTAATTGGTCATATGTCTCTTGGGACATTCCAGAGAAGTTAGGGAGGTTTATCACAGGTGAGAGATGTGCTGTAGACCATGCTCTAGTGTGCCACAGGGGAAGAGAGAGAAAAAGTGTTCTCCTTATTTTAAGGTGTATCTCTCAACCTGCATCCACTCCCCACAGTATTTCTCTAAGATAAACAAGCAGGTGTTGAGCAGATAACTGGAAATCATTTACTCTAAAATTCCTGTCCCTTTTATGATCTATTGGAAATAGAGTTGGATAAAATTGTGGACAGTCACCTTGTCCTGGGATCCTGCTGTGATTGCAAGCCCTGTCCTTCTCTCTCTTGAAATATTTCAAACATCCTGTGGAGACTTTCCCTTTGCATGCTTTTCAATACCAACAGTTAAAAGATGAGTGAAATAATGAAGACAGCTCTATTTGACATAACTGAGCAACATTGCTCTGGGAGCTGGGGAAAAGATAGTGTAGCTGCCCTCCTATCTAGCAAACCTATTGAATTATAAATGAATAAATGAATGGCAAAGGGAAAGTTGAGAACTTAATGCTAAGTGTCAACTCCGTGCTAAGCTTTTTGCTAGATGCTGTGAAAGTGCAGAGGCGAAATGGAATGATACAGTGAGTGGACAGCAAGGGCAATTGCTAGAAAAGAAAGACGTGTAGGAATGGACTGAATGATGGGAAGATGAGAGTGGATTTCAATAGCTGAGAGGCTGGGAACGTTCAGTAAGACCCCATCTAAAGTGCAGCAGGAGGAATGAGGAGGATTTTGTGAGGGTGATTCTGGAAAAGAGTGATATAATCTGTGCATTAAGACAGCATTAAGTTCAGGCTGTGGGGTCTGTAAAACTTAGTTCTAAATGGGCTCCCAATAGTCTTTGTTATCTGAGCTATGGCAGCTTTTCTGTCTGTACAATAGGAATGGGGTTGTGAAGATCCAGGCTGACTGTGAAATTTCAGTGAGGAACTTAGCAAGGACTTCAGACCCAGTAAATGCTGAGTAAATATCTACCACCATTATGAAGATGATGACCATTCCATTTTAGCCAGATGTAAATATTTGTGCAATGGTACAGGCCCAGAAGGGGGCAGGTGCATTTGACCATAGAATGACATGGAATCCAGTGTCGTGCTTAGTGTGAAAGGGTTCAGTCCTCCCTGGTGGAGGATTTATGGAGAAGGGAACATCCTCTTATTAAGAACTCTTGAGGCTGGGAGTTCTTTAGGGCACAGGTGCAGACCTACCTCCTAGGCACTTAGCATAGTGAGAATCATTCTGGATGCAACAAGGTTATGATTGGCTTCTGTAAAGGGGGTACCAATGTCATGAGAGAACAGAGGTAGAGATGTTTGATTTTACTTTGAAACACTAAAAGAAGATGACATTAGCATGCATCTTTAAAAGAGAGATTAAAAAAATGAATAAAACCTGTTTCTGATTCTGGAAATGCCACAGCTTTCCTGGCAATGCCATCTGGGTGAATTGCTTAGCTTCCTTATCTATTATGTGGGGATAATATGGTATCTGTCACTTAGAGCTGTTGTGGGGTTTATGAAAGATAATTTATGTAAAGGAATTTACCTGCATGATGTTGGGAAACTGACTTAATACATCACCTGTATTTATTGTTATTACTTCAGGGCTATTTTTGTAGAATACAAAACACTTTGTTATAGATTATCTCATGTGATTCTCATAACATCCTTGTGACACTGGCAAGATAAACAACTCTTATTTCTTTAATTGATGAAGATTGAAGAGATGGATGTATCAAATGTTAAGCAACCTATATGGATTAGAGTCAGCACTCACTGAACTTAATCTCATGCCCCTGTACATTTCCTTATGTTTCCTTAACATCCAAACCACCATCAAAAGATATGGTTATCACGACTTTAAAATGATGGTTTCTACAAGGAGAGAAGAATGGCCCACATCCAAAAAAACGGGCAACAACAAGTGCTGGTGAGGATGTGGAGAGAAGGAAACCCTCTTAGACTGCTGGTGGGAATGTAAACTGGTCCAACCTCTATGGAAAGCTGTGTGGAGGATCCTCAAATTAATGAAAATGGAACTACCATTTGACCCAGCAATTGCTCTCTTGGGAATCTACCCAAAGGAGACCTCAATGCTTATACTAAGGGACACCTGTGCAGAACTATTTATAGCAAGGATAAGGAAGCAACTGAAATGTCCCCAAAGAGATTACTGGATGAAAAAGATGTGGTATATATATGCAATAGGATATTACCCATCAATTAAAAATGACAAATTGGATTGGATGATTTTATGATAACATGGATGGACTTAGAAGAAATCGTATTGGCAGAAACAAGTCAAAAGTCAAAAAGAAAAAGACAAAGAAATCAAATGGTTTCAATATTACATGGGACATGGGAAAGATAAACAAAAAGCCATGAAGAAAAGCCAAAACAAGCTAACAACCAAATTAAAGTAGACAACTCAGGGGTGAGGGGCTGAGACAGGGTGGGAACGGTCAGGGAGGGTGGGGGGGTGAACCCTGGAGATCACAAAGATGCGAAAAATAAATTAATTTAAAAAAGAAATGTACAAAAAATAAAACGATGGTTTCTTTATAACTTTAGAGTTTCTTTTGTTCTAATGAATCTCATGGGGACACCTAGGAAAACTGTAAATTGAACTACTCTGTTTAAGACAGTAAGATTCCCAAACTCAGCAGTCAAAAGACGAAGAGGTGCAGACTGGATCAGAAAACAGAACCCAACATCCTACTGCCTCCAAGAAACACACCTGATGGCTAAGGATAAGCATAGACTGAAGGTGCAAGGCTGGAAAACTATACTACAAGCAAACGGCCCCCACAAGAAAGCAGGAGTTGCCATTCTTGTATCAGACAGAGCAGACTTCAAATTAACAAAAGTGACAAAAGATAAAGATGGCCACTACATAATGGTTAAAGGGTCAATCCGCCAAAACGACATAACAATAATCAACATATACGCACCTAATGAGGGAGCACCAAAATTCATAAAACAACAACTAGTAGAACTGAAATCAAATATTGATGAGAATACATATGTGGTAGGGGATTTTAACATGCCACTCTCAACAAAAGACAGATCAACAAAACAGCAACTACACAAAGAAACAAAAGCTTTAAAGGAAGAGCTAGACCAAATGGACTTAATAGATATATACAGGACACTACACCCCCAAGGAAAAGAGTACACTTTTTTTCAAATGCACATGGTTCTTTCTCTAAAATAGATCATATACTAGGCCACAAGCCAAACCTGAACAAGCACACAAAGATTAAAATAATACCAACATTTTTCTCTGATCATAAAGGCATCAAATTAGAAATCAACAATGATAAGAAAATAAGGAGAGTAAACACTACATGGAGACTGAACAACAGGCTTCTGGAATATCACTGGGTAAAAGAGGAAATCAAAGAAGAAATTAAAACCTACATGGAAGCAAACGACAATGATGACACAACGTTCCAAAATGTGTGGGACGCAGCAAAAGCAGTACTACGAGGAAAGTTCATAGCAATACAGACCCAAACAAAAAGAACTGAAACAGCTCAAAGAAATACTCTAATCTCCCAACTTGAGGACATAGAAAAAGAGCAACAAAAAAACCCAAAACCCAACAGAAGACAAGAAATAACAAAAATAAAAGCGGAGATTAATGAAATAGAAACCGAAAAGACCATCGAGAAAATAAACAAAACCAAAAGCTGGTTCTTCGAAAAAATAAATAAAATTGACAAACCCCTGGCAAGGCTTACAAAGAAAAGAAGAGAGAAAACTCAAATAAACAGGATCATAAATGAAAACGGAGATATTACAACAGACCCAGCAGAAATCCAAAAGATAATTAGAGACTACTATGAACATCTATAAGCAAGCAAATACAGCAACCTGGAAGAGATGGACAAATTCCTGGAACAATACAGTCATCCAAAATTGAACAAAGAAGAAATAGAAAACTTAAACAGGTCAATCACAAGCAGTGAAATTGAGGCAGTCATCAAAACTCTCCCTAAAAACAAGAGCCCAGGTCCTGATGGTTTTACAAATGAGTTCTACCAAACATTCAAAGAG
>PVHY01013368.1:0-41855 GCA_004024945.1 Uropsilus gracilis
TTTTGACCCGATCTCATAACTCCTCTCCTTGGCTCTCATCATTAAGTGAGATTTGAGAGGGAATGGACAAATGATAATTGGATCAACAATGGCTCCACAGTGGGAGCATTTGAAAAGTGCTGAGTGGGGAAAAGACAACACTACCCCCACATGGAGGGATCCTGTTTTTCACAGTGACAAAGATACAATTCTCTGATGAGCTGCAGAGTCAAATCTTTGTCCATGACAAAATTTAAATGGCCTTTCTAATCTCATCAAGGAAAATGACAATTTTTTTTTTCTGTTCATTCATCTGTGGTGCATGCACAGAAATCTAGTGTGGTGCACAAGGAACAAGAGCAGCAGTGAATTTTCCAAATGAATTTTTACAGCTGTTTTTCCAGATCTAAGCATATCCTGTATCTTTGCAGTGGATTTTTTTCTGAAATGCAACATTGTGTGGATTGTTACAGCATCTTCAGAATAAGTTTGTTTCCTGAATGTTACAGGAAGTAAGGAAATCATGCAGAAATTAGTTAACTGTGATTATGTGAAGTGCATATTTAAAACAGTATGTGTGTGTGAAAAGTAACTATTTGATCTGATGTTATTTAAAACCAGGAATCCTATGTCTGAGAATGTTTTCAATCAGTCATGAAATATGTATTAGTTCTACTTTGTCCTGCTTTATTATTTTACATAGAGGCTCATCCCTTGTCTATCAGCTACTCCCCAACTCCAATGCTTCTATTACTTAGACACTGAAAGGACTTTGGACAGGTCCTCTTGGCCCCTCAAATCTATTTTCTGTAGGGCACAAAAAGTGAAATATTTCAACTTTCATCAAGTTAGGTCACACCTTGTTAAATCACTTCATAAGTTCCTGTTGTGTTTTAGACACAGTTTGAGCTTCAAAACATGGCATTCCAAATTCTACTATTAAAACATGATTGTAAATATAATTATTTAAGAAATGCAACTATGGTGGCAACAAGGATAAGGAGTTAAGGAAGGAAGTGTTTGGAAGCAGGTTGCGGCAAGAAGCACATTAGGTCTGTAGAGGGCTTTGATGGGGCTGGATCTGTGGTGAGAGAATTGCAGATTGATGATGAGTAAGAATTGGTAGATCAAGTGGTAATGCAAATGATAAAATGGGAAATTGAAAGGATATTTTTAGTGTTCTGATTTAAAATAATGCCTTTGATTGCAAAAGGAAATATAAAAGAAGCATCTAGGAAATACCACAGAAGAAAAAAGAGGAAAAGGAGAGTAGGGAAGAGTTGGAAGAAGTATGGATGTAATTTATGAACAGACTTTCAGGGAACCCTTATTATGGGTCAAGTTCTCCTCCATGCATGTAACAAATACTAACAGATAAACTCAGAAAACCTTCCAAGGCTACTGTTATGATAAATGAGCTTATGAGGCACAGAGACGGTTCATAATTTGTCTAAGACTCCACAGCTTGTAACCAGTGCATATGAAATTGAAGCCAGATGTTCTGGTGTCAAAGTCTATGTGTTCAAGCTCTGATGCCAGAATCTCTGAGAAGCATCAGGGGGGTTGGGGGCATCCCCCTTGTTGGGTTGCCACCACCATCACAAGTGTCCAGAGCTTTCATTGTCCTGAAATTAAGCACACACACAAAAAAAGAGTACAATTTACAGGCCTTCAAATTTTAATGTAGGATTGGATCTCTCCTGAAAAATAATGAATTTTGTCTAACAGCAGTGAAAACTGTTACAGGTCTTTCTTATTGTTCAATACTCTGCCCTACCTATTCTTTGCCTGTCCTCAGTAACTGAGCTCTGGGCTCAGAGGATGATTAATGATAATTGTTCCAATATTAAATTAAAATTCTCATATGCTAAGAGATCGGCAAATAGTTTTAATGTAATCTATTAATTTGGCTTCCCTATGGAAAAAAATGTATTCATTTAAGCACAGAAGCCCTTTCTATTATTGGCCTTCAATTTATGAAATTTCAAACTTCTAGAAACACAATGAAAATTGGACATTTTTGATTTATTAAAAGAAAAACACTTTTTAATGCATATTCTTATAGGAGAAACTCTCATAGTACCTCAAGGAAAAGGGTGAGAATAAAAGAGGAGATACATAAATTTGCATATCAGTTAATTAAATATGTTCAGTGAAATTGCAGAGCACTGAATTTGGAAAGTTGAAATTATGGATCTGCTGTAGACACTGAGTGAACTTGGGCAAGGAAGTTCATTGTTCTGAGTTCAGTTTCCTCATCTGCAGAATAGTCCCCCAGGAGACTTGTGTGAAGAATAACTGAAAATATGGAAATGTCTTCATATCTGGTGGGCTTTGTTAGAGAGCATTTTCCTTGGGTGGGTTTCTAGTATATCAGTCATATTTTTGCCGCAGATTGTGATCTATTTCCTGAGGCTAGAAAGGCCCCCAGAAATGGTTATTTTGTAATATAATATGAATAAGGCTAACCAAATTTAATCCAAAACACTTTTATTTTACTCTGAAATCTCACATGAAAGCCAAAGTATATTTGTATATACAGTAAATTTTATCCTGCATATAAAACCTGCCATATATGATATTTGCCAAATAGCACATAGCAATTCAGCATGCTTTAAAGACATTATCTCTTAGTTTGAAAGCAAAGACATCTCAAAAAGACAGCAAAAATGTTTAAGAGATATGTTGGACCCTCAAGACAGGCAGGTAGTGGGATAGCTGCCATATTTCTAAATGCCTATGTGTTTTACCTTATAATTCTTTATTATAAAATATCATTTTAAAAGCTCAATATTGTTTCAGAAAAAAATGTGTAAAGGATTATATATAAAGTGTCTTCTATTTCTTTTTTGCTTTAATTCCACACTTATTAAATTTATACCAATTTAAGTCATTTTAACCATAGTGTATTCTCTGAACTATTATTCAATGGGATGAGAAGATCACACACCAAACAACATCGCTAGAAATCGCCTCTTTGCCAAACATTTTGGTTTTACTTTATGAACTAAGATATGAAAGCCTAAGGTTTCATGAATATACTCTCTTCAATATAAGTTGAATCATCAGAAGACCCTTGGATAAGCTGAATCTCTCTCCTTCCTCACTAGGGTGACAGTGATGGTCAACCAGAACCCAGGTTTCTGGTCCCCAGGATCCTGGGAAATCCTTAAGTTTCCATTGGACACCTCTATTCTGTGGCAATTTGGACATCCCAACATCGTGGGGGTTAGTTTCCAAATCAGAATCACAAGAATCTCAGCCCCAGCAACAATTCACTAAGAGCCCCTGGTAGTGAGATAAAACCCTTAACTGAACTAATTGTCTGGAAGTTCCTACAGCTTCATCCAAAATTTCATTGACAGGAAGAGGGACTTAAGAGTTCAGCACTTCCCAAATTCTGTCCCCAGTATGGAACTGATCATTGTTCCTTTCTTGTTTTTACTTTAGTTTTAAGTTTTCCCACCACCATCCCTCATAACCCCTTTGTTTTTTGTGCCCTTCCTCTTAACCACAGAAAACTTCACTTCGTTTATCCATGTCCACTAGTTGCTGTATTTTACTTTGACACATTATCCACTATTATTTATAAAAGCAGTACTATACAAATCATTCATGAAGAGTTACAGTCTTTCTCAGTCTCAAGTTCACACTCTCCATAGTAAAAAGGAGACTCAATGAGGCACTTTCATTTTTTTCAGGTTCTAATGTAATAATAGATTTAGCACTTCTGTAAATAAACCACCTATCACTCTGAAGAAACTTAGATCCTGTCAAATATTTAACCCAAATATGTTGCAAAAATTTTTCTCTAAATTTTTGAACTTGAGTAAAAACATTTTGCACATTTATACTGATGAAAAGAAAAATAAGAGGAGGGAGCTATGAAGTCCTTTTCCAAATGTTATATATCACCCATCAAGCCTCTGCCAGAACAGTTGGTACCTGACTGTCAATTTGATTTATTACATAAGCAATATTCTACCCAGCACTCAGCTCCAGAATTCCAGAGTGTCCCTGTGACTCGCACAGTTCAAAGAGAAAGTTGCTCAAAAGAACTGCATGGTGCCTGCAGGGACTCACTGTCAGGGTACTCAGGATATGGTTGAGCATAACTTTCTATGGAAAAAAAGTTGAGTAAAAGTAGCTTGGCAGGAAATGCCTGGAAAATGTGAAGCAAGGAAGGAGTGAGGAGGCAATGTCAAAGCAAAGGCTATGTTTGTGAGAAGTGAAAATTATGGCATTGCCAAGCTGCTTCCTCACCAACTGGACAAAGAGCAGGGAAGAAAACTGCCTTCCAAAGGCTTTAAATAAATTCTCTGTTTTCCTAACAACCACCTCTCCAAACCTCTGACTAATTTTAGCTGTATCTCACCTGCTGTCCTCACATGCACATCTGTATTATAATTTAGGTTTATGGTTTATATTTATAGATTCACCGCAATCTTCTATATTTGATGTTAGAATGAGTTGACCTGAGTGTATATTTAAATGTAAGGAAATGAAACTATGAGGACATAAATAATGAATAAGAGCATAGGCAGCATCTGTATTTAGAGCCAATGCTTTATTTTGGATAAAGAAGGGAAATAAATTTTAGATATATTGATAACTACTTTTCCTGTGATAACATGTTTAAATTGTACAAATCAATTTTTATGTGTTTCTGGACATGTTATCAAAGTTTAATACTTTCATAACATTTTGTATTGCAGAAAGCCTATATTAGGTCTAGGGGGCTCAGAAAAGTAGAATTCATCCTATTTTGAGAATCGTATTAATTTCCCAATGTCACATTCAGTCATCTTTGACCTTAAACATTTCTACAGGCTACCAGGTCAAATGCAGCAGCTGCATATACCTCATATAGACCTTTGTTTTCTCAGCTTAATTTTGAGCAATTGTCTCAGCCTTCAGTCTATCTAGCACTCCTCCCTCTCTTCTGCTTTCCCTCCCCCCCAACTCCCCTCCCTCTCTCCCTCCCTTACATCATTGTTCATTTTTGGACAATATTTGATTTCTGGCCTCAGCAGTAATCCCCGTAGTTCTCCCACCACCATAGCAACTGTGATCCATCACCATAGTCCCGTGTACTCCTCCTTCTCTTGTTTTGACCCCTTCTCCTCCCTTTCTCTGACCTCCCTCCATTTCTCTGACCTTGCAAATTATTCTCTATTACTGAGATGTGCCATAGGCATATGCTGTTCTTCTCTGCCTCACTCAGTCACCTCTCAAATGAATCTTCCGTTACTTGTCCATTGAGAAGTCAGTCTGCCCTCCTTCTTGTTCCCTTGGGTTTTTATTCAGTTCAGAACTCTATTGCAATCTCCTAATGCTGTCATCATCCATTTATATTTTTGCCATCCTTAACAGATCTTCTAAATTTCCCAAATGTGTATAGTGCTATGTCTTATTTTGAAGATAATTCAAAATGCCTGAGAAACCAAGACAACTTGGTTGGCTTAATTCATAGTCATCATCGAAAGACAGTGTTCTATAGCATAGTGATATTATTTCAGTTCCATGAAAAAGTCCTTAATTTGAGTACTTTATCCAGTCCTCAGAGCAGGATCAGATTAAAGTATGTTTAAAATTTGCACTGTCATAGTGATTTTCCTAAATTGTAAGTCTTGTATCCACTGCCTGCCTCCTTTTATCTTTCTTAACCATCCTGGAACACTGACCTCTTCCTTGTAGCTAAGAAAACTGCCTTTCAGAGGAAGTAGGTGAGACCCACTATCCCAAGGTCCCTAGAGGAAAGAATTGTTCAAGAGGGGCTTATTCGTGTCTGATATCAAAATGATAGTTCTCACCAATGTTCTTCGGGACCTTGTGTTGTGTTCTCTGTTAACCTTGTGTTGTATTATCAATAATTTTCATGAAATCCTTATTTATTTCTCTAGCATAACTTTTGCCACTTACCTCTTGAACACCATGTCAAGCTGGTCACCCAGAGCCATTTCCATTGCTCCGGGATGCCAGGCCCCTCTCCTTTCTGAGACCTGGATTAGAAGACCTGGCTTTGACCGCTCATTCCCTGCTCTATATCCTTGTCCCCCCATTCCATGTTATCCTGCTCTTATTTGCTTCTTCACCTGAGAGTAGTAGATTCTCTGAGAGCCTGAAACTGAGTATGGGGCTGCTTGATGGAATGGTTCTGTAGCACTAAAGAACTGTATTTGCACTCAGTGTCTCTAGTGATTGGAGAAAGTTAATGAACCTATCCTGTCTATTGATACTTAGAAAATGATTTGAAATTTGAGAAGATTTGTTTTCACAGGCAGTGATGATAAATATAAGGACAAATAAGGAAAGCATGTTTTAAGGGATGAAGAAAATTCATAACATAGAGAATAGCTATCAGATTTTTACTTGCATTTACATGGAATACTCAGTGTCAAAAGCATGATTATAAAAGTAATTGATTTTTAGGTGAATCTAGTTCATCAGAGTATTGTATTTTTAAAGAAATGTTAGAAAGGGAAACAGTTAATTTGAAATAAGATCTAATGGCAGTTTCTTCATGACAAGAAAGCAGTATCAATTTATTTAATTAATGTAAAAAACTATTATCGCCACCTAAATATTTAACCAGAAGCATAACAAATATCACAAGTACCTCAATTATTGAATAGAATGACTTGATAATAAACTTTTTCCTCAAGTCATTAAATTCATCTTTATCATTAGCCTTTGCTCAAGTTAAAGGAGGCAAGGATTTGCCACTTATAAGTCATTCTTACAGTAGTAGCATATATGACATAAGACTTTTTATAAACATTAGTCATTATATCTCTCCAAATATGTAGTTGTATGAAAAATGATGATTTAAATGGTGAAAAAAAAGTGCTTCTTAGTAAGTATCCTTTAACACTTCTGACTGAAGTTCAGATACTGTTCAAATTTAGGTCAGTTTTGTTTCATGTCTCTAAATCTGTAGCCAACTTCTCCCCACTAATTGTCATATTCAAAAGACTTAATACTGTCCCTCAGATAAAGGCATAAAACTACTCAACACAGGGCCTGAATCAACCATACTTATATCCCTTGGAATAAGACCTGAGCCACATTTCTTTCCAAGACAATGTATATAGACTCTCTATTCAAGGCATTGAATTCTATCCAAAACGAAATATTCCCCCAAAGTTGCACTACCAGAATATACATAGAAATGAAAATTTCTTCAGTATGATCATTGCAAACAGCTCTTCTTCGCTTAGACCTGCTAAGCTGGCTAGGGGAACCTAAACTTGGCCATGGAAGGTGGAACTGAGTGAATTCATACTCATAAAATAAAAGGTGTAGTTTTCTTGCTAGAAGTTTTGGATAGAGAAAGTAAATGTGCTTTTGCATACAGAGACACCATAACGCATTTTTAATGAAAGTTTTACAAGAAGGATTTTGAAAAACATTTTAATTTGGAGTTGGAACTAAATAATTAATATTACATCTGCACACTACTTTGCAGTTTAACTTAGCACTTTTCCCCCTTACACACAACTCTGAGCTAAGTAGGGTCAGTTGAAATAGTTTTATTACAGTTTTACAGGCAATTAAGTTAGCTCAGAGAGCTGAGTCATTTGTCTCAATCTGTACGTGGCTGTGTTGGAAGTATAACCGGGAGTCCTGCATCTTAGTCCTAAAGTTTTGCCTGAACTGGTAAGTAGGATTAGTTTCTTTATGTTATAAATCTCCAGATATTTTAATTCACTTGGAATTTTTTAAATTTCTTCTCCTAAGGTTTGCTAGAGTCAACTGAATAAGAAAAAAATATTGTTTTTTCTGTACCTTAAGTTAGGTCAGAGACTGGGCCCTAAATTGAACTAAGTTAAAGACAGAATTAAAAAGATAGATTTATTTCATATGCATACAGGAGTGCTGACAGAAATAAAGGGTAACCCCCAAAACAGTCTAAATGTAAAAGTATAAGCTCCATAGAAAGGGGAGATTCTGGGTTCTAGACCCCACCCAAGGAACAGGAGAGTTGAGTAGCAGGGGAAGCTAAAGAATACTGGGGAAAAGGCTGGGGAAAGAGGAAGAAGAAAATAGTCAGAAGGAAGAGGAAGACTAGAAGAAGAGCTGGAGGAGACATGTGGAGCAGAGGGATGTGGGAACAAGAAGTCACATTTGCTTCTTAGCTTGGGCTTCCAGAGTCTTGGGGACCTGTAAGGAGACTTTTGAAAGTAACTATAGATGAGAGTAGAAGTGATTCACATTGTTCTTGAACTGTGTATAGAAATGAAAACTCTGATAGCTCTCCAGCTTACCTGTGACTAAGTAGGTACCTCTTTATTTCTCCTTTTTCTAATGAACCTATCCTTTTAAAAATGTGGGGGAAAAAAGCTGAGAATGGCAGTCTTGTATTTTGATTTTGCTCTTTTCCTTCCAGACTCACTTGCCTCCTTCTGCCTCTTGCCCATGGGTCCCCACCAGAAGATGCCTTGCAGTGGTAGCAAGCTATTTGGTCACAGGACCTTATTTGAGCCAATCCTGTTTTGGATAACCATTTCCCAGAAGGGGATGGGTTGCTTTGTGTGTTTCACAGGGAAACTATTTTAATTATACTCATTTGCTTCTTGTTTCTCTACTGCACACTAATTGTAGTCAAGTTATTTTCTATTGAAAACCTCATGCACTGAGTATGTTTTGCTTGATGTAGTAGATGGTAGAATCTATTAAGAGCATATAGGTTTGGGTCCCAGGTTACCCCTCATTGTGCCTGCTAACAAAACTTACATACCATTTAATCAAAGGGCAATAATTTTTATAGAGAAGTGACAAGGAAAAGGAAGAGGATCTTGAGCTTTAAGAGGCAGTGGATTTCAGCAGGGTATTACAAGGGGTCTCTAATGGAAGCTAAGGATTATTTCAGTAGTTTGTTAAGTAGATTCCACCTAGTGTTTTCTCTATCTCATTTTTCCTGGTAAAAGAAAGGAAAGGAGTAAAACAAAAGCATAAAGGGAATTTATGCTTTTATGCAAATAGGGTGAAGGTAGAGAGATTTTCCTTCCCTCTGTTGTTTCTCAGACCTTCTGTTAGAAACAATTCTGATCCCAGTGTCATGTTTTGGTGCACTGTCCTCCTTCAGACCCCAGTGCATGTGACATACTTCCCCAAAGTGTGAACTTGTCGATTATTTACCCAATTTACTCTGCTCAATAGATGGTTTTAAAAGGGCCTGACCCTTGGGATTGGTCACCTTCAGCAGAAGGATAAAAAGCAAAGAAAGAAGAGTGGGAAGGATCACAAAAGACAAATACTTTCAGCACTGATGCTCTCTCAGCTGCCTTTAAGTTCAACCAAATCACTGTTTGTCTGCTTCAAGGCAACTAGAATGAGAAATGCCAGGAGCGACACCATGTTCCTACTTATGTTCATATGCCGTGAGCTCCTGGGAAGACAGGGGTGTGCAGCCATGTAACACTGAGGGAGATGGGTGAGAGGAAACTCCTGTCACTGAAACCCTACTCACATCTTAGTAGTGCTGGGAATGAGAGAGAAAGATATGTGGAGGAGAGATGTGTAGAGACATGTGAAAGAAGCGTGGGTAAGAGACATGGAAAGGCTGACAGTAGCAGCCATAATCTTGATTTGTTCTTTGATTTTGCTTTTGGTCTGAGACTTACCTGATGTTTTTTGCCCCTTTAGTGTGGTTCCCCACTAGATGGTGCCTTAGATTTGTGGCTACCAAACAGGCCTCAGTGACTGCTTCAAGCTAATCTTGTTTAGTTGGGCATTATCCACTTTGGGTGCGTAACTGGGACACTAATAGCCTCTTTTCTACTAATAGCCACCCCTTTCTATGCACATTAATTCTACAATAAGTCCTTCACACTAAGAGTCTGCTTTCCTTTTATGTAGCGAACACAGCAGGGACCCACTTTAGAGCATTCAAATTTTGGGGCTCTGGAGTACCCTTCAGTTGCTTGCTAATAGTGTTTACTGGAATTCACAAATTGTGTCTGTACCTAGGTGCATTGAGACTGCATTTGATTTAAGTTTAAAAGATTGACAAAATGGGTTGGGGGCAATTTTGCTAACTTCTACCACCAATAAAAAGTTTATAAAAATGAAAGCCCGATGAGTTAATATAGGTCAAAAAACATAAGGTAGACAATTGAGCAGATTACCCAATTAGTGGAACCCCCACCAACCAACTCTTTCATCTCTTCTTTACTATTCAACAAATTACTGCTGTTTTCATCTCTCCTCTCTACCCCCATCACCAAACAACGTAAACAAATTGCTTTTTACACAACTATCTTGGCATGAAAAGCATATGACACTAAAAGGTCTGAATTATTTAGCAGCTCTAATCTTTAATCCTATACTTTGGTTTTGCTAGATTTTGAATCTCTAAAATTTGTCAAAATTTTAAAGTAAACAATACTGCCATAATAAGAACATTATGTAAAAAATAAACCCAACAAATTCCCATAGCAGCTTATTGAATTTATTTCCTTTCTACCTTATTGTTCCAACATGGCTGATTATGACAAACAGCTCTTTTTAGTATATATCAGAGATGAATATGCAAAGAAGAATGAAACATTTACATATTTCCCATTCATGCCTCATATTACTATGCATAAGCTGTCAGTTAATGTCTGTGAAACAGGAATAAAAGAACATTCAGTTTTTAATTGCCTGAAAAAACTTTGCAAGCTGTCTCTTTAACCCTTTAAAGGGTTTATTCTTTTTCATGTAGGCCTGAAACCATGACTGTAACCAGCTTCTGAGGACGGGCACACAAGCTCTTGCTTGACTGAACATGCTGAATTTCTGTTGTTTCTTCTCCTGCTTTATCTGGATCTGGCACTTAGTTATTCTTCTCTGGGTTTTTAAGTTAAATGACCAAAGCTGTCATTATATTCATCCTGGGGGCAGGAAGGTGCAGATCTAGAACATCAAGAAAATCTGATAAATTTAACATGTACAGCTTGAGGCATTTTTGTCTGTATGCTTTAAGTGATAAGACACAATCTGGTGTTACCCAGATTGGTAGTGCCTGCTGGAAATTCCATTGATTGAAAATACAGACAGTAAACTTGTTATAAGTAAACCCAACACTGGGCACATAAAAAGTATTCAAAATATACAATAAAAGAACAAAATTCACATTCACAGGTAGAGGCTCACACATTGGTCAAGATAATAACCAAATCTATGTGTTCATTTCCAAATCCTCCCTTTACTTCCTGCCACTTGGCTGAGTCAATAGAGAAGGACAAAATGTCAAACTAATTAAATGAACAATTTAGGCTATAAAACCATAACTTCATATTGTAGATAGATTTCAAGATTCCTGTGTTTCCAGTCAGACTCTCAAAACATGTAGCACACATCTGAATAACAAGTGAGATTATTTTATGTTCTGCTCTATAGGAACACATTTATTTAAAATAGTAAAATAAGATAGAAGTATCCTTACCTGACTTTTCTTATTTGCTGTAGATGGAGTTACAATCAGTTCAGAATTGGCTTCTAGAATTAGAAGAGGCAAAAATCAACCAGAGCTGAGGCAAGCAGGTGTGTCTTCTTCTATATCCAGAAACCCATCAGAGCAAACACCACATGAAAAGAGTTTACAGATGAATTGAAAGGTTCAGGGGCTGGAACAGTAAAGGGAGACACCTACATAAAACAAAGCCAAGGAACAGAGCTGTCATCTGAGTTAATGAGGTGAAAAGATTATTTCTGCTGAGGACACTAAGAAATTGAGTTACAGCATGGTATTAGGTATGTCAATAATTCTCTTCACAAGCTTGTTCATTCACAGGAGGGTTTCTTGCTCTTCCTAATATGTTAATTCACTAAGGTTGCCATAATGACTATAGTAGACTGAGAGAGTTAAACAACTGGAATTTATTTTCTAACAGTTCTTGGAAACTGAAAGTTCAAGGTCAAGGTGTTGGCAGGTTGTCTTTCCAAAGCATGCACTCTTTTCGCCTGTAGATGACCAACTTGTCCGTCCTTCTGTACATGTGTATTCTTGTGTTTGTTGTTCTTCAAAGACATCAGTCACATTGGATTAGAGCTCCAGACTTATGAATTCATCTGTCCTTAATTATTTTCTTGGAGGTCTTATCTCCAAATAGAGTCACATTAGATTAGGGTCTCAAAGTAAAGGTGGTGGGGTGAGGTTTTGGAGGGGCATCCCACTGCAGTCTATAATACCTGTGCTAGGACAGAGCTGCCTAAACTTGAATTAAGATCGAGAGTTTCCTATGCAGTGGGTACAGATATCTTGAGCTCCCTTTCAAATCTCTAACTATAGGTGTTTGGAGGCAGTTGACAGGTGGAATGCTATTGATACCTTGTATTGAACACATATTTTTATTTTAGAAGGCACATTTACATACAGGGTAGATTTGGAAATAAGGATTATGCTCACATAAGAAAACAGGACCAGTGAGATTAAAATGCTTAATCTAAACTTTTTAATTAGAGAGTGTTGGCTAGTTAAATTAGTACCACATCTATATTTGAAAAAATCCTGGTTAATGAGAAGATTTCATTGTATGATTTAGAACAAAACTGGACTTTTTCTGTTTTTCATAGCACACCTCAACAAATTGGAGGCCCCTTACAATGTCATTACAGCATAGGTGTCATAAAATCCTGCAATGCTGAATGAACAGTGAGATCAGAAAAGAGGGGCTTGAGAAGATGTATTTTGGGGACCCTGAATCCAGTTGTGGGGAATGATAGCATGAAATCCAGATAACAAAGTAAAATGTAAAGCATGGATGTCTGGATCCACATTAGCAATCTAAATCTCCATAATATTACAACATGCTTACAGAGCTTAAAATGATACTGTAAGCAGGCAGAATGAGGCCTACCCCAAGATCCCCAAATCTGCATGCTCTAAAATGGGTTCTTCTGTTTACCACATAAAGACAAACATACTCTTAGTACTAAGACCTTCCATAAAAACTTTAAAATAATTAATATTCAATAGAGAGAAAAGAAGAGAAAGAATATAGTTAAACTTGTTTCCCCATGAAACCTTCAACATTCCCTTGTGGGTAAATACCCAGCTAAATAGGGTTGACCTAAAGCAGAGCCATGAGGCTCAAAGAATTGCTACAAATCTAAGCATCCTCTGGTGGGGACCCATGGGTAAGAGGCCGAAGGGGCCAGATGAGTCTGGAAGGAAAAAAGCAAAATCAAAATATAAGATAAAAGCTGCCATTGTCAGTCTTCCCATAGGTCTCTCATTCACATGTTTTTCAAGTATTTCCTTCCATTTTCCCCAAATCCCAAGGTCAAGCTGCAAGTACACCCTCTGTGAAGAGGATTTTTTGACTTTGCCCATCTCCCAGGGTCACCACAAACAACGACCAGTATATGAAGCTGGAGATAAGCATGCAGTCATTTTTTTGTCTTGTCCACTGGCTTTGTTTTGGATAAAAACCAACCATATGCAGTCAATTCTGTACTTTTTCAATCAAAATTAATGTAATGTTTTTCCATTACCTACGAATCAAAGAATGCCCATTATGTTATCATTAGCACATGTTCTGCTGGTCCTTAGTACAAATGCACAGAGAGTAATGTCCCCTTATTTACGAAGACAATAATAAGTGGATAAAAATGTTAACCTACTTCAAGAAGGATTGCAGACCAAGACTGAGAACAGAGTTCTTTGAATTTAACCCCTTGGATTCTGGTTTTTCTTAGTTCTGTGACCGTAGGTTGCCTCTGTAAACCTGAACACTTCAATTTCCACCCCTTTAATAGAGGAATAGCAACAAAAACAAAGCATTTTCACAAGGATTAGGAAGATCCGTAGATGGTGTCTGGCAGGTATTGTTACTGCTTTCACATAATTTTGAGCAGACACCACAGTCTCTTCTGAGTTTTCTGAGTTGAACCACTGGTTATGCTTCACTTGTCTATAATAGTCAGGAGTTTGCAAATAACTAGGGATTCTGTTAAGGTGACCCCTCAGGAGCAGATCTTTATTTATTTAAATAATAGAGCAAAAAGTTGAGTGAGATAGTGGCCATATTTCCCAGAAAAGTCACTGACATGGATTAACCTGTCATAAATCTTTCTGAGTTTAAGTTGAGATCATGGGGTAAAATCTCTGCCCACCGGTGTGCTTACTGACAGAGAGTACCCTGGTTCCAGAGTAGCTCTCACAAATACACATTTCCTCCCAAATTCCATCATTAAAAATGCTTCTCTTTTTCATTCTCATGCTTTTAAAAGTGACCAACTCTGATGTCTCTTTGTTCCTAAAATCTAACATGACTGATTAAGATAAGCCCAGATGTGACAGATTTACCAGAGTTTCAGTACTAGCATAAAATAATTCTCATAATCAAAATCATCAAACTGCACCTCAAATGTGATCATTAGCCATAACAAGCCACACGAAATCTGTCATAAACTCAGGCACATCTAAGTTATCTTTTAATACTTCTTTATGGTTCTTCACATTTTTTGAGCACTAATGTTTTAAAACAGCATTAAGGGATGACTAACAAAAAAACTTTTATATTTAGCATATAAAATTGGATGTTTGGAAATAAGTATACATATAACTGTATACCCTTAAAATCACCAGCATTTTCGATGACACAAATACGTATGTCACCTTTGAAAGTTTCCTCTTTCCCTCATTTATTATTATTAGTACTTTTTAGTTATTAAAACACTTAAATAAAATAAAATCTTAGCAAAATTTAATGATATGATACATTATTCTTAACAAGAAGTAGTAGTATTTACAGTATTTTTATATAATTGAAACTTTGCATCTTTTGTCTAGTATCTCCTTGTCCTCTTCCCCTCAGTCCATGCAATCACCATTACACCTCTAGGCATTTGACTATTTTAGATTTCTGATGAGTGGTTTCCAATAACGCAGTTCTTCTGCATCTAACTTATTTAACATGAATTTATCCAGGTTCCAAGCATAGTTAATCCCTAAACTGTCTCATTACATTGCAACTCATCTCTATGTGCAAGGGTAAATCTTATATCCTATATCCTTGCCTTCCAACACTTGACAAGTAATACTTAACAAAAGAGGGTAGCATACTTTGAGACATTTAATTTCCAATAATCCTTGTTTCCTATTTTACTGTTGGCCAGGTAAGACAGGAATGGATATAGTCCAGAATAAGAGTCGGTGGTTCTTTTTCAGTTTATGAATATATATATATGTGTGTGTGTGTGTGTGTGTATGTGTGTGTGCATATATGTGTATATATATACATATATATTTATTTCCTTGCAAGAAAATGATCTTGAATATCAGGATTCTTTATACTCTAAAGACTTTTCAAAACAAAATGTAAGATTTTAAAGAGCTTTGTCAAAAGTCAGGAAGAATGACAATCCAAAGTGTAGGTTTCACACAACTAGACTGAAACAGTGATATGATCTTATACCTATATAAGGTACCATTGCTGCTTGACTCTTGGCTCCTACAAAATCAATATATTGCATTCCTAAACCTCAACACCTTAGAATATGGTTTTATTTAGAGACTGGATCTTCACAGAGGTAATCATTTGCAAATAAAGTCATTATGTTAGGCCCTATTGGTGTGTTATAAAATAGGCAATTTAAAGACAGATATACATACCTAAAGAAGTCATAAATGTGATCTTAAGCGGGAAACAAAACAGATTTTTCTCCATAGTCTTCAGAAACACTAATGCCTTCATGTGGAACTTTTGACTCAAGAAATGTGAAACCCATTTCATAGAGTATTTTTAGAACAGTTCCAGAAAACAAATATAGGTACTTAGATTTATTCAACAACTCTGAATTAAATGGCCTACTATGTACCAAATCTAAAGCTGGATAATGGGATGAAATTATAAATGTGATCCCAAACTCAAACTTCATAAAATATAAAGCTAATAAAGGTACAAAGCAAACAATCTCCTAAAAGTGTATTTTTCTTTTCCTACTGCTGTGATGGTGTATAAAGATTTGTTTTCCTTCTTTAGAAATATAAGCCTTTTAGGAACAAAATGACATGCTTCTGCAGGTCTGGATTCATGATCATATGGGGACTACTCTGGGATCAGAGATCACTAATTAAAACTCAGACTTGTAGAATGAAGAAAAATGTATTGACAAAGAGAATTTTAGAGAAAAAGATAAATTTTGAAGTTTTCCCAGGCTTGTTTACATAGTCCAATCCAGGCACTTGACCAGCATATATAAATGTCCAGTGTTAATTCTAGATTAGATTGGATAGTAAGATGCACAGAGGAAGATATAAGCAGAGTTGATGAAACCATTGGATCATGTAAGCAACTGAAGGCAAGATAGGTTTTCTGTGTGACCCTGCATTTCAGATAGAGCTGAACATTATTCAGAGTCCAGATGAAATTTATTGATACTATACGATCTTTGATAATTACATTTGTCTAATAACAAAAGACACTATTTCACTGTTTAATTAGATATCATTCAAATAGGTACTGAGATACCAACAATAATAAACTGGAAAATATATTAAATATTTTTTAAAATATGGATTTCATCTGACATATATATCAAATATGTTATTAAAAACAATTTAGAAATAATCTTGCAGTAAAAATATTTCTTAAATTTCACTTAAATTAACATTTTTTATAGTTCTGGAAACATTTTCTACATGTCTCCAACTCAAAGTGAGTCCTAAAGAATTTTGATGTTACCCAACAATTTAATATTAAATATTAAAATCAGATGTTTATATCAATAGATGCAGAGAAAGTATTTGTTATGATCAGCATCCATTATGAGTCAAAAAAAACCTTTCAGTAAAATGGGAATAGAAGGAACATGCATTAGCATAATAAAGATGATATATGTCAAACCCATAGTTAGCAACATTCACAATGATGAGATAGTGAGAGATAGTCCCTTAAATCAGGTACAAGGAAAAAATTATTTACTTGCATTTTTCAACACACTATTGAAAATTCTAATTAGATAAGAGAAAGATAGAAAAGCAATTCAAATTGGGAAGAAGTAAATCTATCACTTTTTCTACTTGACAGGATACTATACATAAAAATAAAGCCCCAAGGACTTCAGTATTAAGCTATTAACAGTAAATCACTGTTGCAAAATGGTTAGCTATGAAGCCACTATAAAAAAAAAGTCAATTGTGTTCCTACACAAACAATAAAGTAAAAAAAAAAATTTCAATTTACAACCACAAGCAAAAAATAATGAAATACCTAGGAATAACAAAGAGGATAGCATATCTGCAAAATGAAGACTTTATTTATTGTTAATTAAAAAATCAGACACAAGGAAATGTTCCTGTTTATATACTAAAAGTACTAACATTGCTAAAATGGTAACTGTATCCAAAGCAATATATTGATTCAATGCAATCATTTTCAAAGTTTCTAAAACATTTTTCCAAATAATAGGGCAAAACTTACTAAAAATTTTAGGGAACCACAAACTATTCTGAAAAAAAAAAAAAGAGTTATGGAGATAACTCTTCCAGTCTTCAGACTGTATCACAAAGCTGATGTAATCAAAACAGTGCAATATTGGGAGGAATAGACACTTAAATTAATGTATTAGAATGAAGACCCAGGAAAAATAAAACACACTTATATTGAAAGTTAATCTTCAACAAAGTAATAAAGGATGTACAATGAGAAACAAAAGTTTCTTCAATAGGTGGTGTTAGAAAAACTGGACAGACATATGTGAAAACATGAAGCTAGATCACTATCTCACAACTTACACAATTTACACATAAAAGTGGATAAAATATTTTCATGTGAGATGTGAAATAATAAAATACATAGAATAAAACATAGACAATACTCCATGACATTGACTTCCATCATGTCTTTGGTGACATCTCTAGGGAAAACAAAATTAAATATAAACAAATAAGCTTACATAAAACTAAATACTTCTAAAAGCAAAAAAAAGAAGAGAAGTTCACAACTAAAATGAAAAGACACCCTATCAAACGGGAGAAAAAAATTTTAAATGTTTGTTATTATTGATCATTAGAGAAATGGAAATCAAAACCACAATAACATACTACCTCATACCAGTGAGAATAATTCAAGCAAAAAGACTGAAAATGTGTTGATGTGGATGTGAAGAAAAAGGAACACTGTCACTGAAAATGTCTGTTCCAGTCCCTATGAAAAACAGCATGACAGCTTCTCAAAATATTAAAAATAGATCTTTCATATGATCTATTCATTAATTCCACCCCTAAATATGTACTTGAAGAATATATATATATGAAAATGTGGTATATGTACTCATTGGAATATTACTTAGCTATAAAAAGAGATGATATCTTATTATTTGTCATTTGCAACAGCATGGTGAAGCTGGTAAGATTGTGTTACATGTTATAAGAGGAATAAAAACAAATATCAAATGATGTCACTAACATGCGTAAAGAAATAAAGGAATAGACAAAACTAAACCAAAAATAGCCTTAGAAAGATCAATGTACAATTAAGACTACTAGACAGGTAAGTCAAGCATTGGAACCAAATGGATGAGGGACTCAATGACATGGTAGAGGATTAGAGATATTTGGGTAGTAGAGGTGTTCTGGTACCATACTTCTGAAATGGTATGAACCCATATCTATAAATCTGTGCTATAAACCAATGCAATGTTACCTCAGTAAAAAAAAATTCGAAGTGAAGCAGTGCTTCTAATAAGCTTATTTAGTCTGTTTATTCATTCATTTATTTAGTTTCCCTTATTTTAATTTTATTCCTTTATTTTAATTTACTCACCCACTATGGGGAAAAAAAAGTTGACAGGTTGTTAGCTATGAGGTGTGTGGAGAGTGGAAATCCCAGGAAAATTCCAGAGTCTACAAGGCTGAATTTCTTCCTACTTAGGACTTTCTCAAAATAAATGTTCTTTGTATTCTGAGGGTGCATTGATTCCTGGTATGCCTTACTTCACAACCAGAGTACATGGGCAACTGCTGGGTATGAGGGCATTCTGAAGTATAGCCAGAAACCACTTCCATATATCCCTTTCCAGACATGTACAAAACAAATACTCACCCCTGCTTTACTCTAGACACAAGTTAAATTGATTTCATGTGTGAATGAATTAAAAACATGGATGACCATATGCATATTTCATTTCTAAGCAGTTTAAGTGACACTTGAGGTAGTTTATGAATGGTGAACATCAGACCTTGAAAACAAAATTATGCCCTGGAATTATGCTTTAATACTAAGGGCAATATTTAGATGATATTTATATTTAAGAGGTTCACATTAAAACTCTACCAACATCCTGTTATAAATGTTAAATTATAAGGGAGATTGCCTATATAGGGAAATGAGCTCTATGCATCCTTACTAATTTTACTGACATTACCCAGTATCTTATTACTGGTACATTTATGATTATAATCATCATCTAGGCAATACTAATTCTAATCCTATAATATTTCAACTAGATTTCACCAATGAATCAACTCTTCTGGGAATACTCAAAGTTAATAGTTTAGGATTGCAAATAAGTAATATACATGGAAAACAAACTAATTCTCATGTACTGTGATAAAAATGTCATGCTATACCCAAAGTTCAAAATCATATTTTTGGCTACAACATAGTAAATCCAACCAAAAATTCCCATAAAATCAGCATAATCTATTTTAAGAGACTCAGCTCATCTTTTTCAGGCTTTTTATGCTTTTGACCATCAGTTTCTTTAACTCACGGTGTCCACTTTCATTACTGGGTTCCCCTTTCCTATAAGAGATCAGGAAACTTTTAAGGTAGTAAACTAGGATAATGGTAAGACTTTTCTAACTTGCATGTCACCTTTAAGGGATTACTAGTCTTCACTGTCTAATGATGAGGACTTTGAGAATTATAGTTTCATACATATTTTATATGGTTATTTTGATTGTTTCAAGAGGAAGAGTAAATCAAGTATTTATTTCTTCATCCCAGTCAAGCGCAGTATTCAAAAAAGAGCATTCCGGATGTTTACTGCAGCACAATTTATAATTGTAAGGTCATGGAAGCAACCTAAATGCCCCAAAACAGATGACTGGATGAAAAAAATGTGGTGTATATAAGCACAATGGAATATTACTCATCAATTAAAATGACAAATTCAACGATTTTTATAACAACATGGATGTACTTAGAAGAAATCATATTAGCAGAAACAAGCCATAAAGAAAAAAAGACAGATACCAAATGGTTTCACTAATATATGGATATAGTGAAAAAATAAGACTTGAGGAAAAGTCAAAACAAGCTAAGCACCAAACTGAAGTGCACAACTTTGAACAGGAGGGAAGGGGGGGAGTGGAGGGGAGGGGAGGGAGGGGTAAACCCTTGGGATTACAATGTTGTGAAATTTATATATAAATAAAAATTTTTAAAAAAGATTTGAGAACAATTAAAAAAGAGCATTCATTGAAGAGTAACACAAGAAGTCATTGAATCATACTGTTAATTTTGGGGTGCTAAGATTTATTTATCTATACTTTCCTTAATTCAAGGTATTCTTATTGTATTGTATAGTTTATATTTGTATTGATATTGACAGAAACTGATCCTGTTATTGGATGAGGGGATCACCCCTTTTAATTTTAATCAATGAGGGATCTTCCACCCATGTGCAAGCAACTACCCAGACGTCAAACTTTAGTTATATAAGGGTAAACACAAAGTTTTTTTGCAAATTGGAAAAGACAGACTAAAAGAGTCTAGTAGTCCACACCAGTGTCATGAACAGAAAAAAATTCCGTTTCTGCTCCTTGGGAAGCTGCGTGGGTTTTACCTTAATCTGAAGGTTATGTCCCTCTTTTTGACTCTCAGTCACTGTAGCCAGTAAGGAGTGAGTTCCAAAACCAACAGAAGGTTCAACTAGTCTCTCTATTCATCACTCTTTCTCCTCTCTCTCTGGGTTGTCTGGGCAGCTCAGCATTCTATGAGGAACTCCTCTTCTCCACCTTCATCCAACTCTCCTTGCCTTGGAAAACTGTAAGGCTGGGAGCCCCAAAAAGTTCAACAGCTCCCAACTTCTTTTGAAGCTTCTGCTCCAGATGCTTGATACCAGATCAGCTCTTGTCTCAACTAATCTCTTGATCCTCTTCCCCAATTCTCTTCTCCAAATTCTCCTTCCTCCAGTTCCTGCACCTTTCTCTTTCATATCCCCCTTTTCTTTGTTCCCCTCCTAATAAGAATCCCAAAGATGGTATTACCAACCTGGCTTGGTTCAATTATGATCCCCTTCTAGGCCTTAGAACACTAGCACACAGAGTAAAATTAGCATAATAATGTTGACCAAGCCCTACTTAAGATTTACAGTTACCAGGTAAGAAAAGAGATTAATAATTTTTCGATCTAACTTCAGGCCATTCTTAACTTCTATATCTTTCAAACGCAGGCAATTGTGATGCCCACTTTCTACCAACAAACAACACTGCCCACATTGGCATACTGGCTTCAATCCTACTATGAACTGGGCTTCTCTTTCTATGATAGAAAGGGTTTTAGATACATTGGAATACATGTATTTATTTTATATACATTGATTCTTAACAAAAATCCTATGTGGTAACTACTATTATTACTGGGTTACCCTACATTCTGCTTTGCCTGAACAGGACTATCTTAATTATTAATAATTTATTTTATTCTCAAAAGTATGCCAATGGATGATAAGATAGTCATTTAATCTACAAAATTGCAGCTTCATCTAGTTTAGTTTAATAAATGATTAAGAAAAAAGGAAAAGTAAAATTGTGTCAGGTAAATATTGACAATAGTATAAACAATAACACTTCGAAAAATTTGAAAATCGATTTTATTGACAAGTTTTATTTTTTAGGCATTTCCAAATTTCTAAGAACAGAGATATCATTTTTATGATTTCCCCTTCTTCTGAGGAAAACAAGGGAAAGGACAGTAGTGAACTATGGACATCAGTAGCTGATATAAGGTGAGCTCTAATGATAAGGACATATAGAGTTGGCAAATGAAGGTAATATTTGAAATATGTTGAATTACAAAATGTCTTCGTTAGATGTATACTATTTTGTATTTTGCCTTAGATGATGATAAATTTGGAAAAATGTGGGCTGTAAATTAAAGTCAATCTGAAAAAGTGAATCAGAATAGTAAAATCCCAAATAGGGTGAGATTGGTGATATCGCCAAGACAGTGATAATGGAAGTTTCCGACGTTGCTATTAAGAGGAACATCTGTAAATGAACTAGGAAGAGCTGTGTGAAGAGATCTTATGGGATAGGGTCAGGCTGAACAGTCAATAGAGATTGCACCTGATGGAACACAGAGGAGGCTTATACTTCATTGAACAGTGAGTGGGTAAGCAGGTGAAGGCTGTGATTTAGGGTAGTGTCACATACCAGAGTCTATTGACTTAGCTTGGGAAAGGGGAAATAAAAAATAATATGGAGCAGTACAATTTTGGTAAAGATAAAACCCATACAAAGGTGTTGGAAAAGTTCACATAAACTGGGTATCTGTTAAGGAAATAAGCAAAGATATTCTAGACTACACTCTATCACCAAAATGAACTGATCAGACATCATGCAACATACTGTCAGTGTACAGACTGCTGATTCGTAGATTTGAGACGCCAAAAGAGAGGGTTATCTCCAGTGCCATAACATTTAGTCAGTTCTCCACCCCCACAAAACTGTGACATAAACTGAACACCTCCAGGACACTCCTGCACCACATGACTCAGTAACTACAAATACAGTTCTCAGTGCCGGAGAAAAGCGGCTTAACGCCAAAAGGAAAAATAAAGCAAAATAGACAGTGCCACCTGCTGGTAAAATAAAAGTAGTACAACTCTCAAACAGTGCAACAAAATTTAAAGCAATAAGGTAATACAATCTGCAGACAAAAGAAAAACTACACAGCAACTTGAGATATCAAGAATATATGACATCACAAGGAGAGAATAACTTTTTGGAATTCAATAACAAAGACATTGGAGAGTGTATCTTTCTATTGGATAGAGTTCAAATTGCTATAAGAAACTTTGTTATACTTAGAAGACTTAGAAGATAGTTCAGAAAAACAAGTCAGAGTGATACAAAAGAACTCAGAAAAGTCAATAGAAAAGATATAACAAAATTCAGAAAAACAAATTAATGAACAAATAAATAAAGTTAATGTTCATAATATAGAAACTGAAGCTTTAAATTATAGTAGAAATAGACCCACCAATCATTGGAATAGAACTGAGAGTCCATAATAAACTCATTCTAACATGGACAGCTAATTTATGAAAAAGCAGTCAAGGGTATACAATAAAGAAAAGATAGTCTCTAATAAATGCTTTTGGGGCACTCACGCGTAAATTGGACTGCCACATGCAAAATAATGAAACGACTACTATCTCACACAACAGTTAAGTGAAAAATGCACTAAAGGCTTATGTGTAAAACCTGAAACCACTAAATTATTAGAATAAAGTATAGACAAAACTCTCAACTCTGTATGGCATTGACATTCAAGAAGCAAAGAAAGCAAGAACAACAACAAATATGTAATAAATAAGACTACATCAAACTAACAATCTTCAGCACAACAAAAGAAACTTGTGTTTAAACTGAAGAGAAAAAAATTTCAAACTAGGGGGTGGCACTCTTAATCAACTTGAAAATAGAAGATAGAGCTATACACTATCACCTGGTGTCTTGTGGGGCTGATGGAGCATAATGGCATGGCTGGCATTTTCGCAGTTAGAAGACTGACTGGTACCTGGGCAGTTATGGTAAAGAATGATGGTCATAAACCACTATTCTGCCATGTACAGCTCTGGCATGGATTCCAGTTTCTGCTAAGCAGATTCTATCTGGAGTGGGACAGATGGCTTCTGGCCATGTGACAGTCAATACTCTCATCCTTTTTCTCTCTGTGTCTTTTTAATTTTCTTTTCACTCCTTATTTAAATAAAACCTACTATTGTTTCTCCTGTGTCCTGTTTTTGAGTTAAGTCCCACCATTATAAGCATGTAGGTTTTATCCGCTAACTGGGTTAGCTCAATCCACATGTATGTTTTTATTCAAAAACAAAAGATACCCTACTTAGTGCAGAAAATATTTATAAATCATATATTAAAAAGAAACAAATATCCAACATCTTCAAATAATATGCAATTCAACAAAATGAAGAAAAGGAGTCCAAACAAAAAATGGACAGCTAAACTAAATAGACATTTCTGAAAGAAAGCATATAAATGGCCTATGGGCACATGAGATCACTTACCAGATGGCCAAATCAAAAAGAAATAGAAAGTCTGAATATACCCATAATGAATAAGGAAAATGAAATGGTACTCAAAACAAAGGTCTTTCAAAACCAAAAATACAGTACCAGAACACTTTACAATGTGTTTGAATGTAATCAAACCTTCAGAAAAGACTACCTATCATGCTCAAACTATCCCATAAAACTGAAATGGAAAAAATATCCATTCCTCCTCTGATACCTAATTTTGAAATTAGAAATAAGTTAAAAAAAAAAGAAAGAAAGTTACAAAGGACAATATCCAGTGAACAAAATTCCTCAAAGTCATCTCAACAAATTAAGTCCAGCAATGCATTAAGATGATTATACATCATAATGAAAATGAAGTGAGATTCAATCCAGGGATGCAAGGATGGCTCTATATACACAAGTCAATAAATATGATATATCACATCAAGGAAGGAAATGGGAAAAATTATATGATCACCTCAAAAGTCAAAAAATTATTTGACAAGTTTCAGCATTATGAAAAACCTCTATAAAATAGATTTAAAATTATATTTTCAGAATAACAAACATCATATACAACAAACTCATAGTTAACTCCATAATTATAACAATCTGGAAGATTTTCTTCTAAAATCCTAAAATACAAGAATTCAAAGAATATTCACTACAAATCAATAGAGCTTGTAAGTCCTAGCAAGTGCAAATAAACCAAAAAAATTGTAAAAGAGATCCACGTTGCAAAGGAAGTAGCAAAACTATCACTATTTTCAGGTTACATTATAATACATAGAAAACCCCAAACATTCCAGTAAAAAGAAGTTATTAGATGTGAAATATAGTAAAGAGTCAGGTTGTAAAATATGTAGCACTTTTATGTGCAAATATTGAAATAGCATTGGTGGAAATTAAAAAAAAAACCATTGACAGTAATACCAGAAAGAATTAAATAACTTGGAATAGATTTTACCAAAGACTCTACAACTTTGTTGGAAGAGATGAGAAGACATAAAGAGATGAATTAGAAAAACTAAACTCATTAAAATAGTTCTATTGCCTAAAGTTTAAAAATGGCTCAAGGATGTGACTAGACACTTCTCCAAAGAGGACAAATGGTCAATGGGTACATTAATAGATGTTCACCACCTTTTATTATTTGGAGAAATGCAAATGAAAGCAGCAATTAGTTATCAGTTCCTACTTGTGAGAATGAATATTAATGCAAAAGATATGTGACAAGAATTGGAGATGTGCTTTGAGAAAGAAACTTTTATAACCCATTGCTGAGAGTGCAACTTGTGCCAACATTATGGAAATTAATGTGGAGATTTCTCAAAAAATTGAGAAAATATGCATTCTATATGATGCAGTTATCTCACTTTTAACTTAATCCAAAATTCAAAAACGTTAATTCAAGAGATAGATGATAGACAGACAGACAGACAGACAGACAGACAGACAGACAGACAGACAGACAGACAGACAGATAGATAGATAAATAGATAGATAGATAGATAGATAGATTAGATAGATGAGTATATCTGAATACCCATCCCATGTTTATTATAGCACCCTATACAAGTAATCAAGAATGGGAACAATCCAAGCACCCATCCATTGACAAATGAAGAAAGAAAAGGTGGTATGTATATACCATGGAACATGATTTAGTTATGAAAACCTATGAAACTTACTATTTGCAACAACATGAATGGGCCTAAGGGAAATTATGCTTAGTAAAATTATACTTAGTAAAACAAAACTCCGCTTGATTTCACTGTTGTGTAGTACATAAACAAATAAATAAAATAAAATAAAACAAGATAAACAGACTATAAGACCAAATAGTGATCACCAGAAAGGAAGGCGGGAGGAGGACAAGTAAATCAGGGGAAATGGAACAACGATATATCTAAGGTTATATTTGGACATCTAGACATTATCTTAATAGAGTAAATACACATGTTGATTTTTAAGGAGTACCTGGAACTCATATAATTTTATAATTCACTGTTACCTTAATTTAAAAAAAGATATAAAAACTGTCCTCAACATTTCTGCCTTCACTTCTATACTTAGAGCAAAATGTACTAGGAAGTTCTAAGCATGTCTATTTGAATAGACACAAACCAACAGTGTATGGGAAAAGTTTCTTGACCCCTACAAAGTCTGATACCTTTCACAAACAAGTCTGTGTTCCCTATGGTAATTCTTGAAGTTGTGCCTTGACACTTGCCATTTATGAAAGTCTGTCTACTGAGACAGCATGCAGGATGGATTGATTTTGTTAATCAACATGTTTATCTATTCATTCAATCAATAATTATTTACTGAGGTCCTGCTTAAAATAGTCCTATGGTTCTTTATTTCTTGTGTTAAACACAGTCTTGTAAAGAAACAGACAAAACCTATTTCTTTTGAAGAACAAAAGTTTGGCCCTGAAGCTAGGTTCTCCTCTTGCTGCTTATTAATTAATAAGGAAAGAAAGTGAAAATATTTTTAAAATGTTATGATGCTA
Source organism: Uropsilus gracilis (assembly GCA_004024945.1). Lineage (NCBI taxonomy): Eukaryota > Metazoa > Chordata > Mammalia > Eulipotyphla > Talpidae > Uropsilus > Uropsilus gracilis. The sequence continues at coordinate 26,738 of PVHY01013368.1, forward strand.
CGTCAAAAATTTGGATTTTATAATTTGAGAAATATTTTATAGCTATTAAACATTAATAAGCTATAATTTTAGGAAACTTGCTTAAATAAACCAGTTTAAATAAACATTTCCACCAGTACAAATTATACTCACATACTGAGTCATGGTTTGTACTAAGTGCATATTGTTTTTTTTGTTTTGGTTTGGTTTGGTTTTGGTTTGCTTTTTGTTTGTTTGTTTGTTTGTTTGTTTGTTTTGAGCCTAGGTCTCTCTATTTTTGCCCGTGGAACCGCAGGGTCTCATTGCCTGGGGGTACCCCAGACTCAAGCAATCCCCAGCCTCAGCTTCCCAGGTAGCTGGGATTACAGGCGCGCACCACCACGCCCAACTATTTTTTTGGAACTAGGTCTCGCTACAGGCCCCAGGCGGGACTCGAACCACAATCCCTATACCTGACCACTTCATAGGCTGAAGCTTACTAAGTGCATATTGAATGGAAAAATTTTATTCACCAGATTTCCTTTAAGGAAGAGTTCTTAATAGAAAAAAAGAAGGAAAAAAGTCTTGGTATCTAAGAGTATCCTTGAGGATACAAGGTTATCATCCCTAGTTAATGTCCCATTTGGAAGGACAGAATTTCTCTTCACACGACCAAGGAAGATAGACTTGAAGGAGGTTGGGATGAATTGAGACTTGCACATCTCACCAATAGACATACCAATATCTACAATGCTGAAGAACGCTGTTTCCATTTTGATATAAATTTTTCATTACTCCCTATGTGTAATCTTCAGGACTGTCCAAATTACTCATAATAGTTAATTGTAAGTCAGTTATTTCAGTCAAATTTGGAGTTTTATTTGTGGGCTCCAACAATATATGTGCTACAGCTGGAAGAACCTGAGTTTCTCCCTCCTTGGTCCCTGACCTCCTCTTATACTCAGGGTTCAGGTCTAAGAGCCTCGGTGATTAAAAGCCTGAGAGATCTTTCCACACTGATTTGGGTCAGATATTCTATGCATATTTATTTTCATGTAAACATATTGTTAAGCCCATCTTGATACTGATACTCTCCCATCCTTTCTTGAGAATTGACTATTCAAATTCACAGGAAACCAGATACCTCTTTCCAGCAAAAGCAGAAAATGCTAATCATGTAATATAATCAGGAACAATAGTGAAAAATGCCTGTGATTTCAAATCCCCTCTATTTCCCTGTGTAATGAAGTGTTTTATAACTAATAACCTAGAAATATATTCCTTTTGTTTGAGACTGAAAACTTTTAGCAAAGATGTCCATGTATGATTTATTTCCTGTTAGAATTAAATGATGGAAAATGACATTCTTCATTTCCTGAGAAACTGGAGTTTGTTGCAAATGTCTTACCATCTATTAACATGAATTCACATTAATATATTAAGTCAAGAGTAATTTCATACTACCTTAGAATGACAGAAAAAATATTAATAATACTGATAAAATATTCATTCAGTTGATCAACTCAAGCACCACCTTTGCTAAAGACCGGCCGGGCAAGGGCGCAGGCCGCGGATGACCAGAGTTCAGCTGGGCAGGAAAGACACAGGAGCCGGGGATTGGCAAATAGACACACACTCAAGGGGTGATGAATTTGCTGCAATTTATTTGAGGTTTTTGTGGATATATATAGTGTTTTAGGCGATTACATCAGCATTCTAAGAGTACATGCGATTAACATATCAACAGATTGCAGATTTATCCTAGGTGTAACTTAAACATTTTAACTAACAACATAGTTCCCCAAAGCATCCCAAAACAATCTTTTACTTTGTTATCCCTTCACTGAGACTCCACCAAGGTAAATCCGATTTGCTTTGAAACTTAAACATTTTAACATAACGTTCTCAAAGGCATTCCAAAACAATCTTTTGTTATTCCTTTACTGAGACTCCACCAAGGTAAGTAGGATTTGCTTTGACTTTTTTAGGGAAATACCCTGACCGCAGGGCTGCTTAGAATTGTTTACTAAATCAGAGGATGGCCTTAACAACTCCCTTGCCTGGGGTTTGGGGGCAGCGCCCTAAAGGTCCCTTGTGAAGGTCAGCTCCCAGAAACACCCCTCCTGTGGGGGCAGAGAGCTTTGCCCATGGGTGCTTTCACCCCATGGGTCCCCCATTTCAGGTCAGCTTCCACACACCTTTACACCATTATATTTGAATTAACACAGTTTAGAGATAGTGCTTCATTTATTCCCAAAGAGGGAAACAAAATAAGAAAGATTGTTTAAAATTCTAACATTAAGTCATTTGTTGGTTCTTGTTATTTCAAAATTATGTTACATAGTACTTGAATAACAGTGCAAAAAAACACAGTGGTTGGTCTAGCAATAGATTCAAATACCTATGAAACAAACATAGGATAGTAGCTGTTGTAGGACATTTAATGCTTAAAAACCTATTAGCTATAATTTCAAACACATACCATAAACATACTTTATACACATGCAGCATGTTTTAAATGTGCAAATTCATGCATATGCAAATGTGTGCATGTTTTGTCATACATATATAGTAAGTGGCTTAATTTGTTTCACTTTGTATAACAGGGATAAAAGTAGTGCGCTAAGATTCTCTCAGGACTACAATCTCATCTCAAAAGCATGGGAGCATTATACCTGGCAGACAGTGAAAAAATGGACCTCTGAAAGGAGATGACATAACTGAAGAGAAAACTTCTCTTACGGTTTTTAACTTTATTCCAGGCACCATGTCGCAATACTTGTCTCTCTCCATTTTCATATAAATATAAAATTGTAGGTAAAATTATTTTAAAATTATGCTGTCTTAAGTGTCATCTCTTGTAGGATTCTTAATTGGCTATAATTTAGTATCATGCATGGTGCCTCATGACTTTTTCTTATAAAGTATAAATCAGAAGTGTTGTTTTTGTTTTGAGGTAACATTGGTTTACAACAGTTATGAATCAGATTCATGCCCCTTCAGATGATGTTACCATACCACACTCACAAAGGTACACATAATTATGCATCATAGTTTTCCTTTGCAAATAAATTTAAAAAAATTAAAGTTTGCCTGAGCTTCAAAAGTTTTAAAGCTCTGGGTAATTTTATTATGCACTGGTGGTTAAAATCTACATTGTCAAGTGTGTTCAATTTGTACAACAATAACAAGACTGAATCTTTCTCATATGTTTTGACTCAATTAAAAAAGTTAGAACATTCAGTCCATTTTATAAGTAATATCTAAATAAGCAAGAAAAAACCTTAGCCCAAGGGAGATTCAACTATGTATATATGTACAATGGAATTACTTGGGGTTTGAATTGAAGGGAAATTTGGAGACAGTATGCCCATCAGTTCAATGCACAGTAATAAAGTGAGGTTTATGCTGGAATACAATCATCTTAGTTAAAATGATTGAATCACAGAACCAGCAGTAGAAAGTAATTTCAAGTCCAAATACAACATTCCTAATACTGTATGGCTTCATTCTTCCCTTGTTTGAATATTTACTAATCTATATCATATTCCAGGGACTACTGTAAACACTAGAGAAAAAATGAACCAGCTATAGGAATTGCCTGAAACAATTTTATAGTTAGTGGAGAAGATAAATTAGAAAAATATCACATGCATACACCACCCCTATCCATGAACATACAACATCACATACACAGAAATGAAGTACCCAACATAAGATAGTCAACCTCTATTCAACAATCCTGTTTCTATTTTGAAGGCATCTTTTAACTAATATACATTGATTTTCCATGTAAACCTCACAAAGATCATTAAAACCTGTTTTTCAAACTTCAACAATAGATAGATAGAAATATACATAGATACAGGCATAGATACAAATATATCTACATAAGTATAAAGGGCTTCTTTTTTATACTCTAAGAAAATCTAATATGTGTGGTTCACATTTTTACCTCATGATGTGCAAAAAAAGACATTTCCATTATAAGACCATAGGAAATCTTTCAGATAAAATCTGAAATCATTTGAGATCTTTGCAACCTAAAGCCTAAGACTGTAAATATTAAATTTCAATATGAAACAGTTTACTCATAAAGCAATTAGAAAATAGCTCTTAGAATAATATAGTAATAATTTTTCCTCCAAATGCTCTTTTTTCTTTATAGGTTATCTGTTTTTGGCCTCTCACTAGCTTCATTAATCATCAATCAAAAAAGGCAAATTTTCTGCATTTATGATAACATGAATGAACCTAGAAAGAATCATTTTAGTGGAAATAAGCCAGAAAGATAGAGAAATACTGGATGATCACACCTATATGCAGGATATAGGGAAAACAATCAAAAAACAAAAAGACAAGGGAAATTTAAAACTGTCAGCAGAGATGAAGCATAGAACAAGGGAGGGTAAGGGAGAATAAAATTGGGGGAGGGATAGGCACAAGAGATTAAGTTGATGGTTCACGGGTGACAAGATGGTCAAAGAACCTTGGGAGAGACAATGATGTAAAATATTTTGTGTGCACACAATCAATATCAAAAATAAAATTAATTAAATAAAAAACACTCTAATTTGTTAGCTCTGGAGTCTCATCTACCAATCTCTAATGAGAACAGAAAGGAACTTTGTGTTCTGCCAGTCAGTATTCTTTTGAGGTCTGGTTTGCATGAAACACTAAAGCAGTTAACATTACTAGTTGGTGCCTGTCTTCCAAATTTGGGTGACATTCTCAAATTTAACTTAGTCCTGTGATTAAGTCTGAATGACAAAATTCTGTTTCAATTGCCAAATTGGTACCTTGAACTTTTAGATGAATATATATTTATACATATATATAGCTCATTGTCTTCCACTTAGACATAATATTCCAAAATAATTATCCTCAAAGAAATACAATCTTCTATTTGATTATTAATATGATAAAAATATTATTGGAAAGCAATGAAATAAAAGCAAGTAAATTCTATTTTCAGCTTTATTATTACTTTTTTATTCTATCTCTTAACTAACAAATAAATTGAAATAGCTATCGAGATAATAGTTGTAGATAAAAATTTTCACTTTCAGCAATAATAATAATAATGACTAAAGAGGAAATGATCAAATAGGATTACTGTGGAATGTCAGCCAATAAACCAGTTAGAAGAGAAATAAAAATCACATTCAAAAAGACATACACACATACTGGAAATGTCAGTAAATTTGTAATCATTTTCCTACAATTTAACAGGTGATACCTTTCTTAGTCTATTGAAGACTACAAAAACTTCCTTTCCTTGCCAACATGGAGGTGCTCCTTCAATGTAGGTGGTCCTTCAACCAACTGAAAACTCTTGACATAACACAACAAGCACAGGAAGTCTGTAAAATGTAGAAAGATGAAAGTGGACTGTGTAGGAACATTGAACTTGAGAAAGGAGACAGAATTGAGTCTTCTACTTTCCATATTGCCTCCCATACAATCCAAAATGGCTTTAGGGAACCCCCAACCAGAACCACCAACTTCACAGACTGAAAAATAAAGCTTCCAAGAAATCCTGTTTCCCAGGCTAGAAGGCTGTGAAGGCAGCATTATGGCAGCAACAAAAAACCTTTGGGCTATATATGCAGTGAAGACCCTTTCCAAGATGCTCAAAGAGATGTTGAAATTGTAGAGAAATTATAGTAGTGGGAAAGCAATCCTTTTGGACCTCTGGACTGGTAAGAGGTCATTGTTCCTTGAAGAATATTCCTTCCTGTTCTTGAAAAACACTAACTAGATCAACTGTCTCTTCCTGTAGAATTCAAGAAATTCAACAATTTTCCTTCATTTGTTCCTTGCCAGTCCACTTCTGTTGAAATTGACAGTGTTTCTGCTAATACAATGCTGCAATCTCTTACTGAGAGCCCAGAACTCACAGTATTATCTTTCTCGCTCCTTATTTCTTTGCAATAGGTCAGGCTGAGGATTTTGTAAATCTTATAGAGCTGGTTTCTGTTTTGCTTAACAATGCCTTCTTTGATTCATTTCCTTTTTGTTACATCTTATTGTAAGTAGTTAGAAAAACACAAGCCTCATCTTCCAAATTTTTTTCTTAGAAATCATTATAAAATTTTATTTCACCACTTACAAGTTCAAAATTCCACAACACTGTAATACATTTCAACTAGATTATTCACCATTTTAAAATAATCATCATCTTGCCTTTAACATTCAATTGCCTGTTTCTTATTTCTGAGATTCACCAGAATAAACACTGTATTTGTAGTTTCAGCAATAATCTGTACATAAGTGCACATATATTCTCTAAGAAAATGGAGGCTTTCTCTCCAACTCTCTTTTCTCTGAGTCAGAAATTCCACTTAATACCAATATATCTGTTAACAGTTCTTACATGGCAATCAAAAGTTTTTCTCACATGCACCTCAAAAGTCTTTTAGTCTCCCTATAAGTAGTTCCAAAACTACTTCTACAACTTTCTTTATATGTTACAGCAATATTCTATTACACAGTACAAAATATGTGTTAGTTATGTCTGTGTGCTATACCAAATATCACCAAAATCCCTGCTAGAAACTTGATTTTGTTGTTTAAGCAATATGCCTCATGGCATCTTGGTATAATATCCCTAACATCTAGTAGGGTGACCAATATAATAACTCTACTCTAGTCAAACACCAGTGAAAATCCAACCATCTTTTCAGTAGAGCCTGGTGAAAATCCTATCTTCCATATAACTTCCCAACCCTATGAAATCAGTTGGTGCATTCCAGTCTCCTTACTTGGTGAGAATTTATGTGGAAGTTTATGTCCCAACTCCCACCCTGAGAAAGCAGGAAACAACAATCTGATTTTCCTACTGCAGGATCTATGACCAGAGGTTCTTTCATCCTTCTACTAGAAACAGGTAAATTGGTGTTAATAGTAACATCAACTGATCCTCAAGGACACTGAACGAGGTGGCATAAGACAGGGTTAACCAGCCCTACTTCTCCAAACTTCCTATGCATGCTCAGCAAAGCCTTGTGGGAAGGTGATTTTCATGCTGCCTATTACTGAAGTAGAGGGAAGTTGTGGGAGCCAAGAAAGAAATGCTGCTATTCCCATTTGACTCCTTTCATCTGTGTCAATGGAGTTGAACAGACATTATGCCCATTGTATTTTAACCCCCACTACTCTCATCCTCAGTAGCAGCCTCACTTGGAGGCAGCAAGATGGTATGAGCTGTTGTTCCATGATCATCCTGAAGGAAAACTAACCTCACTCATCTCTCTTATCTCTTAAGCTAATTTGTTGGCAATTAGGTAATGTGAAGATTCATTCCATTTTTGCTGTGATGACATCAGTGAAGCTCAGCAAGATGCTGAAGATACACACTTATTTAACCTTTGGGTTATATCAGAATAGTGGTACAGACTGCCACACAGAAACATTAAGTGAAGTTTAGACTATCTAATGTAATATCCAGAAGGTCCAGCATGCAATGAAAAACCATGTCACACTAACGCCCAGTAAAATTACTGTAAAGCGTGAGAGATGACAATCAGACACTGACACTGAGATAATCAAATTCTGGAATAAGGTGGTAAGCATTTTAAAGTAGCTATCATAAACATGCTTAACAGAAACTATGAATTTTTATGGAAAAAGTGGAAAATAGAGTTTTCATCAAAGAAATTAAACTTATAGCAAAGGACTACATAAAAACTTAAAAAAAGAAAGTATTCCCCAGAAAACCTTTCTGAAGGAGTTCAATTATGGAGTGAAATAAATGACAGAGTAAATAAAATCAGTAAACTTAAGGACAAATCAATAGGCTTTACCCAACACAGGAGAGAAAACAGACTACATAAAAATGAATACATTTACAAGTACCAAGGGAACAAGAACAAACATATAATACACTCAGAACACTTAGCAGGGTTTTTCCAAAGAAATCCACATCAAGAAATATCATGTTATCATAATTAAGCTTTTGAAAAATAAAGACAAAGAAAATATCTTGAAGCAGTTGAGAGAATATGACTCATTATTCAGAGAACACTAGTGCAGATGAGAGTCATCTTCTTACTCTCCAAATCAAGGGGGGGGGGTGCAAAAAAATGATGGCACAGCATGTTTTAAGCACTAAAAGAAAAGAGTTATTAGCTGAAAATATTATATCCAGAGAAAACACCCTTAGGGGTAAAAGTGAGATGAAATCATTTTTGAAAGAGGAAACTTAAGAGAACTTCTTGTTATTAAAATATATAGATGGATTTTTCCCTAGTTCTTTTATTTTGATATTTTGAAGATCAGTTTTCATGTTTGTTATTGCATGTTGAAATGATCTCATTACTAGAGATTCAGAAAGTTGCAAAGGAGATCAGGTCATCCTATGTCTGTACAGTAAACATTTGTTCAATTTCCAGAAAAAAATACATGATAAAAATGATACATAAACAAATTACTTATTTGACTACAATTGCTTTTTGTACTTTCCCCTTGGATACACTGTACAGCTATTACAGTATTTAGTATACGAACTGAAAATGCTATCATCTAAAAGTGTCTGTATAAAGAATGTCTCAAAATTTGAGTAATACTGCATGTGTTTTGATTTGTGTTTTAAAGGGATGATTATTCAAAAATTAAGAGTTGTGTTAACTACAACTTGTTAATCAAGAACAAGTTAGACAGCAGCTACTTAAAGAGAGCATAGGTCCTGGCACCTGTCTGGTGATGGTGATAGATAATAACCAGAGGAATGTGTCTAAGTCAGAATAAAGAAATCAAAGATTAATTTAAACATGGATGAAAAGAAGGAAAGATGTAGTTAAAGGTTGCTAGAGTTTGGCTTGATTGACAAAGGTAATATCTACCTGCCATTCTCACATAGGAAAGAATAGATCATGGCCTTCATGTGCATGTGGCACACACACACACACACACACACACACACAGTTCCTGCCAACATTGCAGAATAAGATAGATCCAAAGAGAAATTTCAATTTTTATCAGCCCTTTCTACTGCCTGTCTAAGGAAAATGTTTTCCTGACCAGGAAGTGTGTTTCTCAGCTTCCTCTCAACTACATTCTGAATGAAAATAGTAATAACAAATATTTCCAGCAATCTAAAACTTCTCAAGACTCAGGATTTAAGAGCTTATGCGATGAGTTCTTGTCCTCAAAACACTATTTTAATTATATTTTAGGATCCAGGCAAGAGCTGGCATTTTATTTAATGGCACAGTTTTCTATGGGACATCATGGTCACAAGCACCAGACTGTCACCTTCCTTATGAATGGCACTATTATCCCTTTTCAGAGACGGGTCTGAAGGACTTGGGGTAGGGAGTGACAGGTCCAGAGAGGAATTGCGAGGTCTTTGGATTTGAAAGCACCTGAGTCTTACAGATTGTTTTTGCAGACACCACAATCAGCCCTAATACCAAGTGGTTCTCAAAGCATGGTCCTTGCACCAGCAAGCCAGTTCCCAATGGGTACTCTATAGCAATACTAGTGTACATGCCACTCCCCAGATCATTGTCCATGTCCTCCAGGTTGACAAGTAGGTCACAAGGATCTGAGTTAATGTTTCTTTTGACACTTGAAGACAAAAACTAGCAGGAAAAAAAAAGAAAGAAAGAGATAACTATCTAGGCTTAAAACTATCTAGGCTTAAAGTTTCTTGGATACTGAAGCTGAGAACAGTTTCCAACATCACTAGTCATAAAGATGATAAGCATAAAAAAAACTTACTGATTCTTGCATACAATTTGAGTCCAAATGACTTTCCAGCTCAGTATATATTATCCAAACTCTTTCTGTTCCAGTATCACTGAAAATTTAGTATATGTCTGGATTGCAAATAGTTCACATCTTCCTTTGTTATACCATCTAGGGAAGGGTGAGGTGTACACAAGAATCCCTAAAACTTACTGCCATAAATAGGTTCTAGTGGCATCCATTGCTGAAGCAAAAACATACTCTAGTGCATCAGACCATCAATGGAAAGGAACTTTAGTACCATTATTGTGTAAATAAGAGAATAGAACAGAAAGATAAAGAATACAGTTCCACATACTTACCTGGCAGGGGAGATATCATGATCAAGAAGGTGGTTTTCCTAGGGCCACTTCTCATGTGCGGTGGGGCCAGATAGGACAGGGATTGAAGGGGCCCAGTATATGTAGGATGAGAGGAACAAAAATCAAAATCAAGAAAAATGCTTTCATTGTCAATCTTTCCATGGGTCTCTCACCACATCTGTTCTAAGTGGTTCCTTCTATGTTTCCTGGGTCCCTGCCACCAGTCCAAGGCCATGAAGCAAGTGTGGCTTCTCTACATTGTCTCTCTACTCCATGGACTTCATGCAGGTCTCCTTCTTGCTCTCCTTCATTCCTCTAGTGTCTCAAGCATCCCCTCCTCCCTGCTCAGGAACCTCCCCTTCCCCTGGAGACCACCCTGTTACAGAATTATTTTTTAAAACTGTAACATCACTGTTTTTTACCAACTAGGTACAAAATCAAAGGAAAGCAGTGGTCAGCATAATGTTGATGAATACAAGTTAGAAATTGAGTTATCTTCCAGTGAACTAGTGTAGATAATTTTTGAAGTGGAAGCACTAAAACTTACATAAATATTTGTGGAAAATATTCATCAATTGTCAGTTTACTTTGACTTCATTCAGCAAATTCCTTGGGCTCCATACAGATAACATCACAGTACTGCACTCACTCTAAAAAGGTAGGGTTTGTTTTGGTACATATTCTATTAGGTGAGTAGCAGACAAGCAGTCACAAGGCTGAAACTTCTGTGATGTTGTGGTTAGAAGACCTCCTGGAATGAAGACCTGGTTGACCAAAATTTGAACTTTCATTTGGATTTATGAGTTTTTATGACTGTGCCAGGGAGACAGCTGAGTCAAGAAGTCTTTGAATAATATTCCAAGGTGCCTGTTTCGGACCAAGTTTATAGCCACAATGAAAAAGCAGGATGGTTCTCACTCAGGGCAGTTATGCAAATTAAAAATCAATCAAGATCTGATGCATGGCCCATTACACAAATTAGACTACAAATCTGTCAAGTTTCCAGAGTTCAACAACAGTATTATGGTGAAAGGTTAGTTGAGCAATGATTGATTGGATTCAATACTTTGCAGTCTGCGATTGGTCAGCTTTATCCCCCCCCCCCCAATCAATGGACATGTCTCTGCTGCCCGGGCTTGCTTGATTCTCAGTAGCCTACTCAGTCTTTCACTTATTTAGTTTCTAAGGACTCTAAAATGCTTTGCAAGGAATCATAGACAAGACCAGCTATATAACTTAAAAGACTAATACAAAATGAAAATGTGGTGAGAGGAGGTGTTTTCAAAAATAAAAAGTCTCAAAATATAGACCATTTTGAATTGGCAACTGTAGACTATTCTGTTCACAAAAGATTGAATGGCCCTGGTCACAGCGTGTGTTGATTGAACACAGTATGCCCAAATGTTTCACTGAAATGATAGGCCCTGTCTTTGTGGAAAAGCATGACCACATAAAACTAGTTTAGTAAGACTGAGATTATTATGCAGTGTCACACCCTACCAACCACTGGTAATAGGGAAAGACATCACAGGTTACCACAGGCAGCCTTGATGTCAGCTGCTAACTCATATGGAGGACTTACTGGGGTGTATGTTCCCAAAGAAACACAAGCAAAAGCCAATTCTGTAAATAGTGTTTGGATTACAGAAAACCATATTATTCTCTTTCAATCTCTGTTTATATTTGTTTGTTTTTACTCAATTGTGGAAATGTAATGTGCAATTCAACTTTATGAGTGCCAGTATTCTGTTTTATTTTGCTTACAGCCTACCAGGAAAAATAGCTGCTCTGTATAAAAGTGAAAGAGGTTTACAAATTACAAATGGGAGTGATGCTTATATTTTGACTTTTTTTATTAACATTTTATTTTTTTATTTTTGGATTTTTTACGATGTATGATTACTATGTGCAATTGCTGATCCCCATGGGAATTACCCCCCCCCCCAACTAAGACCCCATTGGTCTCTCTACTTCCCTTCTTACTATTATTTATCCATGTCTTTTTATTTTTGGACTTTTTCCTTTCTGGGATTATGTCTTTATCCTGGGTGAAGGTGTGATTTCTTGGATATGGTAGACCATGCTACTTAGCTTTCCAGTTTTAATTTGCCTTCATAGGCCAGTCCGAGATCCTTTGGCTTGCATCAATGCCTCTTGCTTCTTGGTGGCTGTGCTCTCCATTGCTCTCTGTCTCATTTTGTTGCTTCTTCATATTGTGTTTTAGGTCTTTGGCTTAGGGAACCTGACTTCTATCCTTTTATTTGGTAGAGCAGCTCCTCAATGGGGACATCTACAAGCTGATGGTAGGTCTCCTGGTTTCCTCGTTTGCAGTTCTGCTGAGGGGTGGCTGTCATTCTGTAGCTTTCCTCCCTCTGTGCAAAGGGGTGTGGAATGCCCTTACTGACAGTGTCTCTACCCCAGGATTTTGGTCCCATCTCCCCAGGGATGCTGTAGGTGTAATTCTGTCTTCTATGCTTGATCTCACAGTCCAGTGGTCAATGGTTCTCTCCATCCTCTTTTATAGTCCTGCCCAGGCGGAATGTGTTTTGGGGGACTTTATTCTTGTTCCTCACCTCTTCTGTACCTGCAGTTTATTAAATTGTCTGGTTTTCCTTATTCCTGGTGAGGGCTATTTGGAGTGGAGGCGAACCAAGGGGCATACCACCCCCGCTTCTCTCTCTCTCCTCTCTCTCTCTCTCTCTCTCTCTCTCTCTCTCTCTCTCTCTCTCTCTCTCTCTCTCTCTCTCTCTCTCTCTCTCTCTCTCTCTCTCTCTCTCTCTCTCTCTCACACACACACACACCACTGCCTGCTTCTTCACAGAGCTTGGGTATGCAGAGGTGCCCACGTGCTGGACAAGCCCAGGACCACTAGGACCACCCAGGTTCAGTCCAGTCCAGTCAGAAAAGTGGGACAAGATCTGCGCAGACAGAGTACGGTGATCCTCCGCCATCATGGCACGGCCACAGGGTGCACAGGTACTTATTTCGATTTCTCTCAATTATTATATCTTGCCACCATACCATTATGGACATATTTTAACTATGAATACTTATTTGATAATTTATTTTTCTATGGTTCTAAACTACAATATGCAATAGGCAGAAATATTTACTGACAATTTTTTTCCAGTGGTTGCTTCCATACCAGTTTTCAAAGATGTGTCTTAATATTAAATTCATAAAACTGCAGTTATATAAACAGCTCATTTTTTGACATTACACAGAACAGAATTTTTTTCTTTTTCTTTTTAAAATTTTTCATTTAAGTATCATCAAATTGTAAGATATATAGGTTTCATGTTGGTATCTTTGTGAATAAACATATGCATATACTACATTAGGTACACCACAAAACATTTGATTGCATCCTTCACCATATAATTGACACCTTTACTCAATTTACCTGTTCCCTTTCCCCCTTCTCTCTGGATAGCAATACTTTTGTCTTGGAGTCTAAAAGATTTTTTGTTTATTTAGTTCCTTTGTTTCATTTCTTTATGAACCACCTATGAGTGAAATCACATGATATTTTCCTTTTCCACCTGAATTACCTCATTAAGCCTAATATTTTCTAGATTTATTTATGCTGTACACATAGTACGGTTTTTATTCTTTTAATAACTGCATGGCATTCCCTTATGTTTATGTATCACAGCTTCTTTAACCAATGACCCTTGACCATCACTTGAGTTGTTTACAACTTTTGGCTGTTATTAAGTAGTGCTCAATGAATATGGGGGCACATCAGCCACTTAGAAGTAATTTTTGTATTCTTCAGCTAAATGCTCAGAATTGATATAATTGAATTTTGGGAATTTCTTTTTTAGATTTTAAATAGTTTATTTATCTATAAATTTCACTTCTCTATGATCTCTGGGGTTCAGCCCCACCACCCTGACCATTCCCACCCTGTCCCAACACCCTCCCCCCCCAAGTTGTTTACTTCAATTTGGCTGTTGACTGATTTTGACTTTTCTTCATGGATTTTTTGTTTATATTTCCCATGTCCCATATAGTAGTGAAACCATTTGGTTTCTGTTTTTTTCTTTTTGACTTGTGTCTGCTAATATGAATTCTTCTAAGTCCATCCATGTTATCATAAAATAGTCCAATTTGTCATTTTTAATTGATGAGTAATATTCCATAGTGCATATATACCACATTATTTTCATCCATTAGGGCATTAGGTTGCTTCTAAGTCCTTAAAATTATAAATAGTGCTGCAATAAACATCTGAGTACAGGTGTCCCTTTGTACCCACATTGAAATCACCTTTGGGTAAATTGCCAGGAGAGCTATTGTTGGGTCAAATGGTAGTTCCATTTTCATTAATTTGAGGGTCCTCCATACAGCTTTCCATAGAGGTTGGACAAGTTTACATTCCTACCAGCAGTGCAAGAGTGTCCCCTTGTCTCCACATCCTCACCACCACTTGTTGTTGTCCATTTTATGGATATAGGCCGTTCATAGTGGTGTAAGATGGTATCTAATTGTGGTTTTGATTTGCATTTTCCTTATTGCTAGTGATGTTGAGCAATTTTTCATGTGCCTGTTGGCCATTTGTATTTCTTCTTTGGAGAAGTTTCTTTTTAGTTCTTCACCCCATTTTATGATTTGGCTTCTTGTTTTGTTTTTGTTTAATTGTGTGAGCTCCTTGTGGATCTTCATTATTAAACCCTTATCACTCTTGTGGAGAGCAAACTTTTTTCCCACTCATTTGGGCTTCCTTTAGTTTTTTCTGTCACCTCTTTTGTTGTACAGAAGCTTTTTAGTTTGATGTAGTCCCGTCTGTTTATGTTTTCCTTCAATTTTTTGCCATCAGTAGATTTTTCCAGAAAGTGGTTTCTGAACTGTACCTCCTGGAGGGTTTTTCCCAAGTTTTTTTTTTCTATGAATGTTATGGTTTCAGGTCTGATATTTAAATATTTTATCCATTTTGAGTTGTTTTTTGTACAAGGTGTAAGGATGTTGTCTTGGTCCATTATTTGCAGGTCTTAGTCCAATTTTCTTTTTCTTTTTTTTTAATTCATTTTATTGATTTGTCACAATTGTGCATTAATTGATCCCTCCTCCTCCCTCCATATCCCCCTTCCTCCTCCCTCCATATC
>PVHY01013369.1:0-41568 GCA_004024945.1 Uropsilus gracilis
TCTCCCTTTTCATTTATTCATTCATGTAATTTTCTTCTCAGTTGCTTTACAACTTAAAAAAAAATGTTCCATTCCACAATGATCACTCTTGCCTTTTCTGTTTGTCATTATTTAGCATTTGACTTAATATAGTGTTGTGTTGTTCAAAATGTTTGTTGATCATTCATGTAGTTTCTCCAATAAATTTGTAAACTCTTAAAAAAATAAATAAATAAAATCAAATGTAGTTCTGATAGTCAACTTTACTGGGAATCAAGAGTAATGTTTGGAAATTTTAACTGAATGATTCTTTCAGTAGACCAGGTGTGAAATAATGATGTTCTGTAATGAAAATAATGGAAAGGTAAATATGAAAGCTCTTGAGGAGGTAGGGAGAAAAGAACTTAGTAATACATGTGACAGGAGGGGTGGGGAAACAAGAAATGTCTAGGTGTAACTAGGAGGGCCACATGTTTGATTTTGGCTGTGTTCAGTTTAAGGTATCTGAGAAGTGTCCAGATAAAGATGTTTGTGAAAATGCAGGTACCAAGTGTGCAGGTACATCAGGGAAGGTAGAGTCCTAACCACTGACTGTCATTGTAAAATAGGTGATCATGGGAATAAAGAAAATGAATGATGTGATCTGAGAAATAGTCTGAAAGATCTTAAAAAAAAGTCAAGTTCAGGATTTTAATATATTCCAGCATTTAGAGTTTGGGTAATGGAAAGATGAACTATTAAAGTTAAACCAATAAGATTTGATTACATAGAACTATGATGATGACACCTAAGGGGGAAATAATATATTTTCCCAAAACTAACAACAATGTAAGAAAAAGACAGTTAAACTTATAAGAAAGAAAATAAAGAAAGTGAGAAGATCAGGAGTAAAGTAATATATGAAAACAATAGTAAAGAGTATTTTAAGGTGGAATGTGGAAGGAACCCATGCCCAATGTTGTTTAGCGATAAGAAGAGGAATGAAAAAATCCATGGAAAAAATCCATGGTCACTTACAATGAAGTTCTAGAAGCAGACTCTTACAGGCAGAGAAGTGAGAAATGAGTGACTAGACAAGAATCACTCCTCTCTGACTAGAGCAATGTAGCAGGAGAGCCAAGTTTAGGTACCATCTATGTGTGGCGACATCTACTGTGTGGCAGAAGCCTGGTAAAGGCACATGAGCTCAGTTGATGAGATGAGGCGAGGCGAGCTGATGAGGCGAGCTGATGTGGCTCTCGGAAGTCACCCAGGGCAGGGTTCTGACAAGTGTACTCACAGGGGAGTGTCACAAGTTCAGAGTATATAGAAAGACAAGGAAGGAGAATGTGATACTGGGCAAGTTCTTTTATTTCTTCCAGTTTTGTGGAAAGGGGTGATTAGTAGTACTCTCATAAAATTAACAGAAGAGTTTTACATATATATGTTTGTGCATGCCTGTGCAATGGAATATGTGTGTGTGTGTACATGCATTATCCATATCCATTTATCCATACATAAATATGGTAGTGTGTGTGTGCCTGGTACAATGTACTCAATAAATGATATATATTACTATTTTATACAATAAAATAAACAATGACAATAGAAGATAATACCGGAAAGATAAAAACATAGTATAAAATTGATTCATTATTAGCACTGGAGAAGAATCACTGTGTTCCCTTTCAAATACTGCAGTAATTTAACTGAACTGCCCATACCCTCAAAGTGCACATTTTAAACACAGGCGCAGAATATGAAATCTCAGGACCATTTATGATTCACGTATAAATACATTCAGGCAAGACATGAAGAGACAAGTAGTTTAATTACACAAACTTCACTCTAGACAGAGCAGGACTCGGGCTTGGTAGGCCATTAGGCCCGGACTAGAAAAAAGGCAAGGAACCATCTGAGCAGCAAGCAAGCTCATTTTAGTATCTTATGGCTTCATTATTTTTGATAGTAAATAAAACCATACAACAGAACAAATAATTTTGACTTTTGATTTGTGTGTGATACTGTTGGAACAGTGCAACAAGCAGCTACTGCTCAGGACTGCCCAAGAGTAGTGGAGTGCCAGCACAAAGGCAGGAAGACTGTGTCACCAGAACAGCAACCTGACGGCTTGGATCTACAAAAGAGTCATGGTGGGTCCAGGGAAGAGATATTTTTCGTCCCCCATCCATTTATCTTTCCATCTTGGTGGGATAGACAGTCAGGATCAGGTCAGTGTGTGAGGAAAGAATAGACAAGAACACCCATTTAACAGGAATTGAGACTAAGATGGAGCCCTGACTGATCTCCACACTCAAGACCTCTGTTCTCAAGCTTCCCTTTCAGTGAGGGAGCAATCAGATGCCAAGAGTCCATAGGCCCGGGAGATGGAAGAAAACAATATGTGCATCGTTTTATGGGCTTCTGGTCATTGAAAAGGGAATACTTTGTTCTTGTGGCCAAACAAGTGGGGGGTGATGCCTTCCTAAGGAGAAGAAAATTGAAACATTAATTGAGGAACACTGAGAAACACTGTTCAAAGTATAATTGGAAAATGTATAAAGTAATTTACAGGAGACAAAGATGATGAGGACTAGAAAAGTGAAAGCCAGCAAGTTCAACTCTTAATAAATTGGCTGAGGAGTGATTATTCAAAGCCTCAAATGATCCAATTTCAGAATATAATCTTGCTACTTAAAGTAACCTCAAGATGGGCAAATTTTATAGGTGACTTAAAGGGTTATTGTATCTATGACATCTACATAATTCAGTGACTTTATCACTAGTTACTTATCAATGTCCACTTTCTATGCCAAAAAATACAAATATTATTCATGGGAACAAAATACTTATTATTTTCCTAGTCACCCCTGAAGCTAGGCCATATGGCATAATAGTCTACTGAGATAGAGGCCGAAATGTACTGAGGAGAAACATTGGGAAAACTTTGGTTATATTTGGGAGTTACCGGTATGGCTGATTCTATTCACCTCCTATGTGAATATTAACACAAACCCTGAGATACCCAAGAATATCTTTGACCCTCAGATAAAGGTCAAGAGGACTCACGTATGTTCTCTGACGCCACTAAACTACTAGCAACTGTCTACCACTGGTGTTTTTACAGGAACAGACAAGTCCTTAGTATATGTCTGTGATACTTTGTGAGAATTCCTACTCAGTCCTACTTTAGGTTCCGCCTTCTGCTAAGACCAAGGAGAGATAAGCAAAATGACCTTAGGAAGGGTCATACTTTTCACCTAGAAGTTTCTGCCACAAGACTAAAACCCAGGAGTTGAAAATCATTCTTACTGTATCTTTATGTTTTACTAAGTATCTCTTCATTGCTGCTGAGTGCAGTTGAATTTCCCCATTCCTTGCCTTTGCTCCTGATTTTTCCTTCTCAGTCACCAAATTCTGTAAGGTGAAGTGCAAATATCACCTTCATAAAGAATCCAGGCCTGGTCTTCTCCATCAGCTTTTCTGATGGCTCTTAGAGCCTTTGTGCTCCCAGAATATTCCATGAACATCTTGGACACACATTTGTCTTTTTCATCTTGGGTGATGAGTCTCTGGGTGTGTTTTGTCTGTACCACAATGAGTGCAATTTAAAGTTAGGGCTGTGTCATGGGATATTTTGTGAATTCCTAGACAAGGAGCATCAACTTTGATGTTTTGAATTCAATTCACTTAAGAGGAAAAAGCTGTCAAATGCAAAATAAGCTTCTAGAGGGAGAGCATTGAGCTCATCAATTGTCAGCAATAGCACTGTGATGGCCTTACCATTTTTAGTCCAGGAAAGGGACTGGTTAAGGCTGTATATCCACCTGAAAGTAGTGAAACAGTCTTCCACTAGCACTTTTATGTCCTATCAGTGTTCTCTTGTGATCACTCCAATTTTGTGTGGTCGATGCAACATCAAAGGGCCCACAAGTGACAGATTTCCCAGTTGGTTTACAACCTTGGATGAATTCCTGTTTCTATAGTAGAAAGCCCATTTTTTAATGTAACATAATCAGGTTTAGCCCTCCTCTTCAGTCTTGCTTGATTTTTGATATATTGAATGTTGATTTATGTATGTCCCTCCCCTACTTGCCTCTTCCTTACATGAAGGGAGATGGTCAGTTTGTTGCAGAGTGATCTATCCCAGACAAAAACCGTAGTCTTGATCAATTGAAATGAACCTTTATTAGTCAGATGGTGACTGCCTCTTTCCCAAGCATGACATCAGGGAAGAGAGAGCAGCCCTGTTCTTTGGAGATTAGTGGTTATATAGTCACAGACCAGGAGCACATTCTAGTCAGGGGGCAATTACAATTGATAGGGGTAGGTGGGATTTCCAGAAATAGGTACAGAAAAAAAGAATATAATTTAGATAAGCTAACTTGTTATCATTTGTTTTACA
Organism: Uropsilus gracilis; assembly: GCA_004024945.1. Taxonomy (NCBI): domain Eukaryota; kingdom Metazoa; phylum Chordata; class Mammalia; order Eulipotyphla; family Talpidae; genus Uropsilus; species Uropsilus gracilis. Next base: position 4,364 of record PVHY01013369.1, read on the forward strand.
CTACAAGGCAAGGAAGTTAGCTGGTGTTTTTTTGTTTTGTTTTTTTACATTTACATATGTTAAGTCATACTGAAACCTGGTGTCTGTGTGGGAAAGGATCTGGCCTTCTTTGATCTCAGCCCCTATCCCTTCTAGAAGCATCTGTTTTATCCTATTACACTGTCACAAGTCCCTATCACTTCCAGGAGCATTTGTTACAAGATCCTTCACATTTCCTTATTTTTTTGTTTATTTTCATAAAGTGGTGTAAAGTTTTATGTAAGAATAATTAATCTACCACCACAAGCAAACAGCAGTTTCATCACTCTGAAAATCACTTTGTGCCACAAATTTCTATCAGTCTCACCCTCAAATCTCAACTCTTGGTTCCTATTATCCTCAGGTCTTTTGAGTGGTGCATTGTCTAGAATGTTAAAAAAAAAAAAGAATTATTCAGTGAAGAGGTGAAGAGTTATGCATTTGATTCCTTGTACTTAGCAAAATGCATCTGTGTTTCAAGCTGGAAGATTTTTCTGTGGATTAAAAGCAGAATATCATGAATATCATTAAATCAATAGCTATATCTGCCTTTGTAAAGGCCTAACCCTAGAGAGAGTATGTGAACTATCTCTTAGGCAAGGGAATAAGGGCAGTGCCTTGGAAGGAAACCAATGCTAAAGACAGGCCTTGTCCCTGATTTAGAAGAATTAAGGGATCTGAGGTCTATCAATGACCAGAATTATCCTGAGGGACTTGGCAAATTCAGAGGCAACAGTGTGTCATTACCATTGAAAACAAGGCTGTTGGCTGAGGACTCCATGATCTCAGCAAAGATTCCTGGTTCCCTTCTACAATGTGAGGTAATACACTTAAATTATGATACTGGTCAGGAATATAAAGGCAACAGAGAGAATCTTAATGAACCAAGTATTAGCAGGTTTGCCTATTATTTTCTTGGTGCAATCAATGTTTCTTTGATTTTCTGAGTAATCCTGTAATATGCAGATGGAATTCCCTACCAGGAATGGGAAGTAGGAAGTCACATTTAGGGAACAGATCAATAGTTTACATGTATTAAGTGTTTATTATTTGGCGAATGTATTTCTATGTACTTTACTGGGATTTATTCTTTAATTCTCATTTTGCCTCTAGGATGCACATAATACTATTATCTCCATGTTTTCAGATGATAAAACTAAAATGTAGATGTTTCATAAAGAGTGAGTGTGAGAGCCAAGAACTGAACTCAGATCAAACTAGCTGCAGAACCTATGCTTACAACTTCCTGCTAATCATATTATTTCTTTCACCTTGAATTTGAGAATTGTGAGCCATACTTTCAAAATCTCCTTTCAAAATCTAGGAAAAGACCAGTATGAGGTAGGTAGTTGCTGCTTCTCTATGAAAAGGTTGCCTAGGTGATATTATTTTAATCCCTACCTGTCTAAACCGGACCAGTAAGATTTTAGCTTGAAAATTAGAATTAAGTAACATGGAGGACAGTGTCGGTGACTGACGAGGACTAACTAATAACACTGGAAATCATGCAAAGTGCTTTAATAAATAGAGTCCCTTTTAACCTGATGACCTTATGTTTGAGAAAGAAGAGGCTTAGGCAGGATGAGTAAAATAAAATCACCTGTTACAAAGCTAATTACTAATAGAATTGGGAAAATAACCCAGGCAAACTAGGTTTAGTATCCATGACACACAAAAACTCACTCAATTTAACAACAAAATACCTAATAATTAATCAATTAACAAAAGGGTGGCAGATCTGAGTAAGTAATTTATCAAATCAGATATGCAGAAGACTGATTTTTGGAAAAGTAGTCAACATTGTTTTTAAAAAAGGAAGTTAATACTACAATGAGATATCATCTCATAGTCATTTTTGAAAGGATCTAGATTTACCTCAAAAAATTAAAAAAAAAGTAAAAAGAAGAAATGCCATTTGATGCACCAGTCCTACTTTGGGCATCTATCTAAAGAATATGAAATCAAAAATTATATGTTATGCAATGTTTATTGTAGTATTGTTTATAATAGGGAGGACATGGAAGCAATTTAAATGCCCACTGATAGAGGATTGAATCAAGAAGATATGGTATAAAATTGACATCATACTTAATGGTAAAAAATTTAAAGTGTTTCCTCTAAGATCAACTCTAGCTTCTACTGTTTGACATTGTATTGGAAGTTTTAGCTAGAACAACTAGGCAAGAAAAAGACACAGAAGGAATCCTGGAATTGGAAAGAAAAGAAAATATAACTATTTGCAAATGACATTATAATATACATAGAAATGCAAAAGACTCTACCAAAAAACCCACTAGAAGTAGTAAAGTGGAAGAATACAGAACTGACATTCAAAAATTTGCTGCATTTCTATATGCAAACAATAAATTTGAGGAAAGAGAAATTAAACAAATAATCCCATATTCAATCATATCAACAAAAATGAAATACCTAGGAGCAAACTAAACAAAGGAGGTGAAGGGCCTCTACCTTGAATTAAAAGACATAGCCAATAGAAAGTAAAGATGACATAAAGAAATGACAAAATGTCCCATGTTCATGAACTGAAAGAATAAACATTGCCAAAATGGTCCTATTACCAAAGCAATTTATAGGTTCAATGTATTAGTTATGACAATTCTAATTTCTTTAAGGAAATAAATAATTCTAAAATTTATGGCACCACAAAAGATCCTGAATACTGTCAAAGCAATATTAAAGAACAGACAAACAGAACTCAAACTAAGCTCTAAAGCCATAGCAATCAAATAGTATGGTGCTGGGACAGAAACAGAAACATGATTAATGGACTAGAGAACTCAGAAAAAAACCTGCAAATATGGTCAGTTAATCTATTTCAAAGAAACATAGATCACATAACAGAGAAAGGAAAGTCTCTTTAACACAAGGTGCTGGGAACATTAATAACCGCATGTGAATAAATGAACCTAGGTCATTTTAACTTCATATGCAAAGATTAATTCAAAATAAATCAAAGACTTGTATATAACAAGACTTGTATATAACTTGCATGAAACAAAGAAAAAGAAAATACATTGAGGAAAATATAAGTGAAGTGCTCCTGGGCATTAACCAATCTGAGAAATATATTTGGAAATCCATCTCCAACAGCAAAGGAAACAAAGCAAAAATAAATGAGGCTATATATAACTAAAGACCTTTATATAGCAAAAGAAACTGTGACAAAATTAAAAGGCAACCTATAAACTGGGAGAAGATATTTGCAGATTACCTATATGACAAGAGATTAATTTCCAAAATATATGAGCAATAAAATATTAACAACCCAATCAAAAAATGGACAACAGATCTAAACAGACTTTCCCCGAAGAAAAAATAGAGAGCTTCCAAAAGAACATGGAAAAATGCTCAATATCACTGTCTATAAGGGAAATGCAAACTAAAACTACCACATACCTTACTCCTATGTATATATGATGGCTATACCTAAAAGACTAGACACAACAGGTGTTGGTGAAGATGTGGTGAAAAAGGAACTTCTCCTGTTGGTAGAAATGTAAACTGGTTTAACCTCTAGGGAGAAGGTGTGGAGATTACCTAAAAATCTAAAAGCAGAAATATCACATGATCCAGCAATAACATTGCCTGTTATTTATCCCAAGAAGAGGAAAAAAATAATAAAAACAAATTTATGCACCCCTATGTTCATAGTAGTTTTATTCACGATAATCTCAATGTCCACAGACAGATAGCTGGATAAAGAAATTGTTGTATATATTCTGAAAGGAATACTACTCAGCTACTAAAAATGACAAATTTTAGTAATTTATCAATATGGATGATAAGGTAGTAATTTGTCATTAGAGATAGGTCTTAAAGTGATTATAGTAAATAAAATATATCAGAAAGTGAAAGGCAATTAGAAGAAATCACTCATTTGTGGAATATAAATAAAGAAAAACTTGCAAACAACAGCAAAAACAACTTAGACTCTGAAAACGATAGTGATTATTATCAGGGGCGGAGGCTGAGGGGAGGGTGGAGGTGGACACAGGGCAAGAGGTGATGTGCAGTGCTGCTGAGCCTTGGTAGAGGGCAGTGACGAAGGCACATGTATTAAGGTGTGAAGCTGTGCTCCCAAACTTTCTAATTTTGTAAATGAATGGCAAGCCAATACACTTCCGATGGGGGACAAAATGTGAAGTATAAACACACAACGGAAGACTGATATTATTCATCCACAAGGGAAGAAGGAATACTGCATTACAGAAACAGGGAAAGAACTCAAAGGAATTATGCATAGCAAAGCAAGTCAGTATGATAGACAAATGTTTACACAGAACAAAATTACATATAGAAACTAGCAGGCACTAATAAATGAAATTATGCTTCTGAAGTTAAGAGGCAAGCAAGAGACACAAAGTCAAAGGAAAAAAGAACACTGACACACTACTCTCTGAGTTCATTTTCAATCTACAAAAACAGATTTGTAGGCAGCCATGTTGAAAGGTGGGCAAGCAAGAAGAGGCATCTCCATGAAAAACTGACAGAGCAGAGTGGTTCAGAAAAAGAGGTCATATGACATGGGCTGTCAGTTGGAGCCCCTGCGTTCTGACAAGATTGGGTGTGTTCAGAGTGGTATGGCGATAGATGCAACTGCATTCTGGATTATTCTTAGCTGTAGATTTCATGATGCTTGAATGTGACCTTAAGTCAGCTTGAACACTATGAAGCAGAAGCAACAGAGGCAGGCAGTGAATGGAGTTGGAGGACCCTAGTTCACCTTGAGTCTGAGCTATACAACTGTGAATGTCTAGGGTTCCACTCACCTTTGGGCAGTGTTTCACTACAGGCACAAAACTCTTGCCCGGTAGTCAACCTGGGTTGGAGGATAGAGCTGTAGTGCAAAGTCTGGCATCCTTTTCAACTGCACACTTCATATCTGCAAACCCTTAGTACTGAGCAAGAATCATAGTCTGAAGAAAGGGCAGCAAAAAGAGATGTGCCTAGGTGACAAGGGAGTTGCTTGAATTCCAACAAAACCTTTGCCTGCTTACCATTCCCTCAACCTTCTTCTGATAGTGAAATTACTTTCTTTGGGGAAAATTAAGAGGGGTGATAATCACCCTACTCCCACTTCACACACTCAAGAATAGGCATGTGACCCAGAAGGCCAAACAGAATATCTGATTCCTCAGAAACTGTGTTCCAAGATAAAGCAGGGCCAGTCTGGGGTCCCCATGGCTGCTGGACAAGGACATTCCTGCCTGCCTCCTTCAGTCACCATTTCCATCAAGCAGCTGCCTGAAGGAAATTTAGACAGGGAGAGAAATGTTTCAAATGTACAAGAGCCTTTGTGTCTGGAATGCTCAGTTGTTCCAGTGAACTCATCTTCATCTTCTGTAAGACACGGTGAGCCTGAATTTTGCTTGCAGTCACTAGAATAGGAGGTACTCTGCACAATGCATTCATTCTTCAAAGGAGTCGATGTCATGACATCTGTCCCTAACATCAGCAAGCCCAACAACAAGTCTGTTTTGAGAGAGGATTTTATTTCTGCAGGATCCAACCAAAGCACAATACAACTGAAATTCACAGGGTAGGGCCGGCCATCCATTTTCATGACCAGACAAGGGTGTGAGAGAAGTACATTCAGCAGTGTCCATCCTGTCTGAATTGATGTAACACACCACTGGGGGCATTTAGCCTCTCTTTCTGTTCAGTTGTACAGGGCAAACACATTTTGTGAACTTTTTCACAAAGTTCTTCCCGTAGATAATCCCAATGTAACACAGTAAGAAAAAAGCAAAACATTTTCCATGAAATCTGAATTATTCAGTGCCAAACACTGTGTTCTTAGATGTTAAACCAATGAACTTTTAAAGAAAAAAGAAAAAAAGCCAGTGTCAAAACCCACATCTGCAGAGCTTCATAGTTTGAATTGGGTATTTACTAAGTATATCGTGTACTTCTTTGTCAATCCAAGTGACAGTTAATCAATACTAATCTGATGCCAGTTGTTTCTTCTCCTTCCCTAAACAGGATTAAGGTATACTATCTATGAATATATTTCACACCAGGCTGTAAATCCATATGCTGTAACATAAATGCATTAGCATCTCATTTTAAATGGGATGCACTGTATATACAAGGAAAAAAAGATAAGTTACCAAGTTGTCCTGAAAAATGTCTTTCCGATCCACAAGGAAAATGTTTCAGTTTTCCAAGCAGGAATAAGTAGATCAGATGTTCTCCATTATTTTATATTGTGATATCTTTCCCAGTGTCTGGAGGAACCCATTAAGTTAACACTCAGAACACCTGCAGTGCTCTTCTTGAGATGGGTAGGTAGATTTTTAATTTAAGCTTTCCTCTGTTGGTTTATGCCTCCATTTCTCCCTTTAGTCAATATATAGTAATGCCTGCTAAGGCAAGGCTCTGTCTTAGGTACTAGAGCTATAATGGTGAGCAATAGTAGTAGAATCTGCAGACTCCACAATTCACCCTAAAACTTTCCAGTATGCCCACAGCTGCAAGAACCACATGCCCAGGGGCAAGCTTTCCTATACTTTTTCATTTTAGCCTGCTCATGTACACCAGACACTGTGAGTTAATCTTTGACTATCACTTTATTATTTCTTGGGGATTTTCATACACATTTTATAGTTATCATAAATAAACACATACGATGGGAGCAGGAGAGATAAGCATAAATGAGTCATTTAAAGGATAAACATGTAACAAAATAGGACTATATCCCACTACTACCAGAGAGTGAATAACATCTACCATATAGATTGTTGTAAAGTTTTCATGACAGAATTCAGGAAAAGCTCCAAAAACAGTGCTCAGACATGTTAAGAGTGAAGTAAATGGTAATTATTATCAGGATATCTTGTTTATAAATGGACATAAGCCACTACCAATTTATCTGTCTATGTGTGTTTTGAACCATATATTGATCTATCCATCTATCCATTCACCCACCCAGCCACCTATCCATCTGTCCATCCACACACATATTCATCCACCTACCCCCACCCCCACCCACTTTGTATTGTATTAGGCACCAAAAACAACTAAAGATTCAGTATCAAACAAGTCAATCCTCTTAGATCTCCCACAGATTAGGGATAAGATTTTTGGCTTTTGGAGTTTATCTTTGTAGTTCATAGACCAAAGGATGAGAAGTCAACAGAACCCTGCCCTAGATCCAGGGTGGCAAACTACAATCTAGTCACCAAATCTCTCCCACCACCTGTATTTCTAATGTTTCCTAAGAACAAAGCTACACAAACTGAACCACATATTTTCCGTGTCAGCTTTCCCATTACTGTGACACAGGTAAGCATTGAGACAGAGATCCTGAGGTCCACAAACCTAAAATATTTACTCCCTGGCCCTTTACAGAAAAAAGAACCCTGACTTTTTACATCATCACTTTCTCTTAAGTGCTCTACATTAAAATTCAAGAAGCAAAGGGTGACAATTTGCCTCATGGGGCAAGTCAGCTTGGTATCATCTGTTGACTTGCCCTAACTACAGAATTGTACTTCAGGATTTATATGTTGCTCCTTGTCCCAGGGGAATTCTTGCTATAGCTTTCCATGGAAGAATGGACAATCTGTGAAAATAATGTTCCTAAAGCATGAACTGGCCATTTTATGGTCCCACTGCTCTCTTCTGTCATCTCCCTTCAATGTCCCAGTGTCCTCAGCAGTTCTTGTATCCTTTATGAGTTCATACATAGTTCTTTTTATTTTTTTTTTCATGATGTGACTCCAGGCCAGGGAGTGACAGTCTGTGTTTATTCCAGAGTTCTTTCTTATCAGTATTATTTTGGCTGTCTGCTTACCCTGTGCTGACTGATTATGCTACTGAACTTTAGAACTTTCTTTATAAAAAATATTATTTTTCATGTCCATTTTAGCTGTTCACTTAACAGCTAGCTTCTAAGAGATGTCCACTAGTTTAACTAGAATAATGTTTGGCCCTAATCTTAATCTCGGCACTTTACCTGCATTATGTTAGTTCATTGTTGTAAAAACCCAGGCATTAGAAACCATTCTTATCTCCATTTTTAGATAAGGAAACAGGTATTGAGAGAGGAAATTAATTTTAACTTTTTTAATAAAAAAAAGAAAACCCAGTTCATTTATTGAGAACTTTGTAGACCTGAGAAACTGCAAGGCTTTACAAGGACTACCTTAGTTCAGTGGCACAGTGACTACTGAAGTAGGTTGCTGCCTCCTACTTCCCCCCCCTCCCCACTCCTGCTTCTATTGTACATCAAAGACTCAGAGAGATTGCTGACCAGCTTACAACCTCAGGTACTGGGACTTCAGGAATTCATTATGAAATTTGTTTGAAGTCAGATGGGCAAATTCTCTCTGGATACGTCTGAAAGCTGGGCTCATTCACAAGCACACCCCTCTTCTCCCTTTTTCTTCCCAGCACCCTTGTTGAGTAAATAACTTTTAACTCTTCTGGGTATTACCTTTCTGGGGTTTGCTAATTAGAAGGAAAGACCAAAGCTGTCACACTTTTTACTCAGATGTGAACCAGCTTTCAACTCTCAAGGCTGCCTGCTCTCAACTAATTCTTCACTCTCTTTTATTTCAAAAATGTAACCTGGTCCATCATGAAAATTAAATATTGGAACTCCTGTACATTAAGAAATATATGCTCTAAAGGAGAAGTCATCAATGGGTGATTGAAGTTGACTGGAGACAGTCCTAAAAGACACTCTTTTCCATCTTAAACTTCCAAGATAGTTCTTCCACATTTTGATAAACTGAACCAAGAACCTGTTGGGTCTTATTGCTTCATCTTGGTAGATGATGAGTTACACTTTGTTCATGTTGCAAATTTTGGGTCTACAAAGAGCAGTGTTAGAAAATTTAGCTATTTATTTTTTAATTGATATCTTGTTTTTAGATTTAGTTACTTGTCTTACATCATTGATCAGTTTGGCATAGTATTTGGCTTCTCCCCTCATGTATAGTTCCCATAGTTCTCCCACCACGATAGTCCCTGTGATCCATCACCATAGTCCCTTGTGTTTGTCCCTCCCCTGTTCTGATCCCTTTCCCTCCTCCTCTCTTGCTGGATGTTAAGTGAAATAATTCAGAAGGAAAAAGATAAATATCAGATGGTTTCACATATATGTGAAACAGAGAAACTGAACAATAGGTCAAGGAAAGATAGAAGACCTAAAAGTTACAGCCCTTATGGGTAGAGTGTGATACTTTAATCTAGGTGTTTTAATCTATGGTTTATTGTTTTTCCTATTATATTTTTAGGAATTCATTTTCATTCTTTAGTTCATTGATTAGGTTATACATATTGATGCTTTCTTTTTTATATGTTTCTACTTCTTCCCTTAGTGCATTAAATGCTTCTATCATACTGTTGTCCTTTTTTTCTAATTCTTCTCTTAATTGTTGGAGTGCATTTAACATGTTGATGCTGGAATATTTTTCTGATATAAACCCCATTTCTTTGATGTTTTCTGGAGATTGTCCTTTCTTTGTTGGTGATGGATTATTTCCTGTAGGGCTTGCTTGCATGTTTAAAGTTTTTCTTCTTACTGTGTTTTGCTTTCTAACCTGTTCTACATATTGTGAAACCATGGATCTTGTGTTGGTCGGCATGTCGATGGGAATGTTTTCCAGGTTGAAAGTAGATCTGTATTTTAGTTTATTTTTATTTTTTTTATTTATATATAAATTTCACAACATTGTAATCCCCAGGGTTTACCCCCCCTCCTCTCCATCTCTCCCCCTTTCCCTCCTGTTCAAAGTTGTGGTTTTCAGTTTGGTGTTTAGCTTGTTTTGACTTTCCCCAAGTCTTTTGTTTATTTTTTCACTATATCCCATATGCTAGTGAAGTCATTTGTTTTCTGTCTTTTTCTTCTTGACTTATTTCTGCTAATATGATTCCTTCTAAGTACATCCATGTTGTTATAAAATCGTCAAATTTGTCATTTTTAATTGATGAGTAATATTCCATTGTGTATATGTACCACATTTTTTCATCCAGTCATCTGTTTTGGGGCATTTAGGTTGCTTCCATGTCCTTGCGATTATAAATTGTGCTGCAGTAAACATGCGAGCACAGGTGTCCCTTTGTATCTTTTGGGTCTCTTTTGGGTAGATTCCCAAGAGAGCAATTGCTGGGTCAAATGGTAATTCCATTTTCATTAACTTGAGGGTCCTCCATACAGCTTTCCATATGGTTGGACTAGTTTACCTTCCCACCAACAGTGTAGTAGTGTTCCTTTCTCTCCACATCCTCGCCAGCAATTCTTGTTGTCTATTCTTTGGATGTGGGCCATTCTTATTGGTGTAAGGTGGTATCTCATTGTTATTTTGATTTGCATTTCTCTTATTACTAGCGAAGTTGAGCAATTTTTCATGTGCCTGTTGGTCATTTGTATTTCCTCTTTGGAAAAGTGTCTTTTTAGTTCTTCTCCCCATTTTTTTGATTGGGCTTTTTGTTTTGCTTTTGTTTAGTTGTTTTAGTTCCTTGTGGATCTTCATTATTAAACCCTTGTCACTCATATGGAGGGAAAAGATATTTTCCCATTAGGTTGGGCATCTTTTTGTTTTTTCTGTTGTCTCTTTTGCTGTACAGAAGCTTTTTAGTTTGATGTAGTCCCATCTGTTTATGTTTTCCTTCATTTTTTTTTTTTTGCCATCTGTAGATGTTTCCAGAAAGGGATTTCTGAACTGTAGTTCATGGAGAATTTTGCCCAAGTTTTCCTCAATGTATGCTATAGTTTCAGGTCTGACTTCTAAGTCTCTTATCCATTTTGAGTTTATTTTTGTACATGGGGTAAGGGAAATTTCTTGGTCCATTTTTTTGCATGTCTTAGTCCAATTTTCCCAGCACCATTTATTGAAGAGGCTATCCTTGTTCCAAGGTAAGTTTTTCACACCTTTATCGAAGATTAGTTGACTATAGATGTGTGGTTTTATTTCGGGGCACTCAATTCTGTTCCATTGATGTGACTGTCTGTTTTTGTACCAATACCATGCTGTTTTAATTATTATGGCTTTGTAGTATAGTTTAAAGTTTGGAATTGTAATACCTCAATTCTCTTTTTTTCTGCTCAGGAGGCTTTTGGATATTCAAGGTCTTTTGTTATTCCATTTGAATTGCATTAATTTTTGTTCTATCTCTTTAAAAAATGTCATTGGGATTTTTATTGGGATTGCATTGAATCTGTAGATTGCCTTTGGTAAGATGGTCATTTTGATATTATTAATTCTTCCAATCCATGAACAGGGAATGTCTTTCCATTTCTTACTGAAGCAGTCATCAAAACTCTACCTAAAAACAAGAGCCCAGGACCTGATGGCTTTACAAATGAATTCTACCAGACATTAAGAAGAAATAATGCCTGCGCTACTAAAGCTTTTCCAAAAAAATTGAGAAAGAAGTAAAACTGCCAAACACATTCTATGAAGCAAACATCACACTCACACCAAAACCAAATGAGGACAACACCAAGAAAGAAAACTGTAGACCAATATCCTTAATGAACACAGATGCAAAAATCTTAAACAAAATCCTGGCAAACCGAATCCAACGATGCATTAAAAGCATCATTCATCACGACCAAGTAGGATTTATGCCAGGGGCACAAGGATGGTTCAACATCCGGAAATCAATTAACATAATACAATACATCAACAAAGAGAAAAACAAAAACCACATGATAATATCAATAGATGCATAGAAAGCATTTGACAAAGTCCAGCATCCATTCAGATAAAAGCCCTTGAAAAACTGGGTATTAAAGGAACTTATCTCAACATAATAAAAGCCATCTATGACAAAGCCATCTACAGCAAATATCATCCTAAATGGAGAAAAACTAATAGCAGAGATCTGGAACTAGGCAAGGATGCCCACTCTCCCCACTACTCTTTAACCTTGTATTAGAAGTTCTAGCTAGGGCAATATGGCAAGAGAAAGGCCTAAAAGGGATACAAATAGGTAAAGAGGAACTGAAGCTATGTGGATGATATGATTCTCTACATAGATGACCCCAAAAAATCCACAGAAAGATTACTTGAAATAATAAACCAGTTCGGTAAGGTAGCTGGATACAAAATCAACACACAGAAGTCGGTAGCTTTCCTATACGCAAAAAGTCAAATAGAAGAAGAAATCAGAAAAACCACCCCATTTACCATCACACCAAAAAAAATTTAAATATTTGGGAATAAACCTAACAAAAAACGGGAAAGAATTATACAAAGAAAGTTTTAAAACACTCCTAAAAAAGATAGAAGAAGATGTATTTTAGCTTAGTAATTTGCGCTGGCGCAGCTTGCGGCACCTGTGCCGCTTGTGGCACTGGCGCCAGTGACTTAAAGCAGCTCACCTGGGTGGGGGGGAGGGTCGGGTGGGTTCCCTCAGGAACATGGCTGCAGGGGTTGGCTCCCCGGGATGGTGGAGAAGGCGGCGCGGGGACGGGTCCCTTCTAGAGGCCTGGAGCCGGCATCAATCTGTTTTTCCTATTATAACATGAGGCTAGAAGCCTTTGAACTCGTTTAGATTTAGTTTCGCATCTATAAAGTAGGTATACACTACCCACATATGGCTTATTCCATCCGTGAAGAGGCAATGAGAAGGGAACAAGCTTTCAGGCTGCACAGCAAAATACAGGTACTAGTGCAAATGGAGACACACAGAGAAAATGCATAGGGTTAAATGGTTTCCTTTTAATCTATTCAAAGTGTATTAAAAGTGCACCTTTTATAAATACTCCCCTGAAAGTCAGAAACATAAGCTAAATATGATTACATTGAGATGAAGCTTAAAATGAAACACAATACTTCTATGCAGGTCTGTTCAACTCTCTGTATTTGTACAGTTCTTCAAAGTCTCACCCTAACTTCAGGGACATTAATAAATCAATAAGCCCAGTCTCATTTTTCCTGAATCTTTCTCAGGCAATACAAAAACTCCCGTCCAGAGTTTCACGACAAATGGAAACAGTTTAAAGAGAAGGCTCGCTAAATGGATGAAGCAGACATCCTGCCCCTCTCCAAACCATCAGAGCAAAGGTCTCTTCAGGAAAAAATCATTCACTCACCAGGAAAGGCATCATAACTTGAGGGCTCACCTCAGGACTGGGTCAAATCTATCTTAAATAATAAGCAAGTGTCACTGATTTCAACACACCTCATAATTTTACAGAAACAAACCTGTAAGCTTCCCCTGAACTACTGTTGAAGTCTGTAAGACACATTTCTAAATATTGAACACACTGGGAATATCTGCCACTTTCAACCCCCAGTGCAGCCTTTCCATTGCACATGTAAGGGTAGATTTTGTAACCAAGAGAATAACTCTGGCTCTCAATGGGTAGGGGCATATGGAACAAATCAAAAGAAGCTGTATACTAATATAAAAGCAGAAAGTAATGAAAAAAAATCTATATTTGGTGCCTAGCAAAGACCAGCCTTGTCTAAATGCCTTCAAGGTCTATTTCAACTAACCAGCTATGAAAAGAAAGGATTCTCGCTCTGGAGTAGGTATAAGTTGCACTGCAACAAGAAGAAACAGCCTTTTGATCAGGATTGCCTCCCTGTGCTGCTATATTTACTTACAGAGGTGAGGAGACCACACTGCTCTATAAAAGACAGATATTCAAACCCCAACTCCAAAGAACTGCCATCTCTAGTTTCTTGTTTCTGCAACTCCACTGGAGCCATGAGGTCAGTTAGGGAGGTTGAGAGTGACCAGCAACTTTCATGAACATGCACATGCAGAGTGAATGATCAGGTCAGGAGGGGGAAGAACAGAGTCATCAACCAGGAGAGACCAGAGGATAGGAAGGGTGGACAGGTCCCCAGAGGAGAGAGGGCACAGAACAGAGTTGCCAGTTTTCCCTTAGCAGGGCTTTATTAGTGTTTGTGAAACTGTCCCTTGTCCCAAGACTTCTCAAACTCAATGTTACTAACATTTGGGACCATGTCTTTGTTGGGGAACTTGTGTGTTGTGGATGGTGGGCAGCATCCCAGGATGCTTCCTATAAGATGCTGGTAGCAATACTTTCCCCAAGGGGTGTGTCAGCGGTCTCTCTAGACATTGCCAAGTATCTTCAGGGAGTGTGGGGCAACATCACCCCTGTAGAGAAATATGGTTGATTACCTAGCACTGGCTAACTCTGCTCAGAATTTAAATGTGAAACCGGAGATCCAGCATCTGTACATGGTAACAAACAGGAAATGCTATAGACATGTCTCAGAATTTGTAATCCAGTCCTTTTATGGCATGTTGTAGTGGTATACCCAGCTCCACACCACAGAGATACTAGACATAATTGCATGATCAGTGCTCATGGGATTGGGGACTCCACCTGGGGACCATTGGTATGGGATTCCTGGGTAGAAATCACTGGGTCTGTGAACTCTGAAGGGGCAGGTTTATATCCTGATGTTCACTAATCTTTAAGTGAACTCTAGCATTTGCTTTGATAGGAATGTAGGCTATAATATAGAGTTATTATCACTCTGTCACCAACAGAAATCACAGATTATTTCATTTCAAAGTAAAGGTATTGCATCTATCTCACAATACCATTTACACTCATCATTACTTTGAAATGATGGTAATTATCAGGCCTTCGACAAGATGTTCTTTGGAAGTGTGTAACCAAGGCATATGTCACATCACAGAATTGTTTTTTATACGCTGAAGTCACTAGTTATTTTCTCCTTTGTGTTTGGTAATCTTGGGCATTTTTCTCTAATGGCATATGGAAAATTGCATCTCTCACTCTACACACAATGTGGAGAAAATAGAGATGTCTCTACCCAAAAGTCTCTCCCTATATGTGTGTGCATCTTTAGGCAAAGGTTTAGAGATCACAATACTAGATAGGACTTTCTGTCTTTTGGGGCTCAACACCCCTGTCAATGACAGGTACTAGGTGAGAGTGACCAGGTTCACCTGTGTGATAGGTGTGGAGGATAAAAACATTCTAGCTGTGAGGTTTTGGCTGAGGTGTTCTGCCTTGGGTCTCTTAATACTGAGATAGACACTTGTAGATTCCTCCTCCTCTCTCTTTCACCCACCCTGAACATTTTGAAGATGGTTTTAACAATCAAGTAAGTCAATCTGAGAGAAAGAAGGACTCTAGCACTTTGGTGGCAGGTGAGGTAAACCAAATGTACATATGGAGAAGATGTAACCCCAAAATTTTACAGTACTGTCTATCAATGCTAAGCCAGAAAAATTCTATTAAAAATAAAGAGAACAGAAAAAATATACCATCCAAGTGTTCCAATCTAACTTGATACCTTGACACATTTGGGTCTCAGGTTCCATTTGCTCTTGTGTGTTGGCCCATAGGTGGTTGGTGGTAACAGGGACATTTTCCCTCCAAAGCAGCTTCCTGTGCTGGCATAACTGTTCTGTCTGAGAATTGTGTAAGAAAACGAGAAGGAGGAAAGGAGCCTTTTAGAGAATAGTTAAGCCAGCTCCTATGTTGTAGTTAATTTTCTTCTAATTTTATTTTGGAGAGGATGTTACCAAGAAGAGAACAGCATGGACCATCTTCACCTTGCATTCCTCACTTATTCAGGGGTCAGGATGTAGTTCTTGATCTAAAGTTCAGTTCCCAGGTTGGATCCCAAGAGCAGGAATAACTTTTTAGCTGAACTTTTTCTAAGGGAACAGCTTCTTCCATCCTCAGCCAATGAGATCTTTGAAGTCCAGCTTAAATCTTCATTTCTCAGTAAAGAAATCTTGGGATTCTGGGGGCCCCACTGTTCTGCATCAGTTTTGGGGTGCACAGTACTGCAAGCAAGGTCCTCTGACATATTCCTCAATTCTCACATTGTAGCATTGGTTCCCACCAGAAGGCAAACACCATATGTTGTGGAACCCAAGACTCCAGCATTCTCTTTTGCTCCACCAGAAATCTTTTATCTGAACTAAGGAGGGACATCTTTTCAGAGTCCTGGGAGAAGAACTAACCAGATGAATCTGTTCTAGGACACCCTCACTACCCATACTGCAAAATGCTGGAGCCTGGGCCATGGAACAGTCAGGCAGACAGACAGAAGTCAGGAGGGAAAGGCATGTTCCTTGGCAGCTGAACTGCATTCAACACTGCAGAGAAGCACATTTCCCCATTTTACCCCCCCCCAGCTCAGAGGCATCTTGCATGCTATATGTTGATTTCATAGCTATTCTCCCCCTCCCTTGGTTAGATGTAATCTCATCCCTAAGCCTAAGATGCAGCAGAAGTGCTTTAACCTCTCATCAGCTCTGATCACTTGGAGAAGAATGACACAACTGCATTTGAGCCCAGGGTTCTTGCTGGCCACGCTCCATTCACCTTCCTTGGCACTCTGTTTCCTAGGGTGCAAACCAGCAACACGGTTGTTTGTGAGGAGGCAAGATTTGCACAGCAGGCTGCATCACTTTCAATTTGGGGTGTCTTATTTTTGAAATTTTTATTGCTGTCACATCAGTTTATGACATTATATAGGTTTAAGGAATGCAGCATTCTAAGTCAGTGTCTGCATAATTACATTATGCTCTACAACTAAAGTTGACATTCCACCCAGCACCCTTTACTGATTTACCCATCCCCCCTTCCTCCTGTCTGGTTTCTGGTACAGACCACTGACCAGACCGCTGACCTGGTTTCTGTATCTAAGAACCTGATTTTGTTTGTTCCTTTGTTTTGATTTTTTTATCTACCTATGAGTGAGGTTATACAATGTCCATCTTTCTCCCTTTGAGCTATTTCACTTAGAGTCATCCTATCATCCTCTCAAGATCTAAGTCAGTCATAGCAAATAGCAAAAAAAAAAAGTTCTTCTTATTTATTTATTTATTTATTTATTTATTTATTTTTGGACATCTAAGCAGTAATGGGGAATATCTTTCTGCATTGAAGTGCTAAGTATAGACTTCATGGCCAACCTACCACTGTTGATCCTCCTCATTTACAGCTATATCTCCATGAAAGGGGGTGGAAAATTGAGTGAATGCCATTTTTCCTGCCTCATCTAACATGCAGGGTCTTTGGACTAATGCTCCCAGAAGGCCATCAACCAGATTTTCTGAAGGGAGGCGGGGTTGGGAAGGAGGAAAGTGACACATAACTGGAGGTGTGATTAAGAAAAGGGGAGACATTTGGAGGAGAGATATTTGGGAGAGATACTTCAAGAAACACATGGGAAGGCTGTTCCTGGTTCTTGGCAGATACAGTGGCAGCCATTTTCTTGACCTCATGGTGGATTATATAGCATATTTTGAATTTTTTTTTCATATTTTGAATCTCTCCTTTGGGCCTTGCTCTCTAAGTCCAGCCTAACCTCTTTCTTGGGGGTACTCTACCAGAAGGTACCTTTGACTTGTGGCCAGATTATGGGCCTCAGGCACCCCAATTTGGGCTAAACCTATTTGGTTGGATATCTACCTGTAACAGAATGACTACTTCTTTAAGTTTTATTGAGAAAATATGATTTAAAATTCCTATCTCTAACACACTGATTCTATTAAAAATCTTTCATATTAAGTCATCTTCCTTTGCCATTATACATGTGGATGGCTAGATACCCTAGTAATCTGGGCTCCCTAGACTATACTCAGAGCATCCTGTAATCACAAATCAGATTCTATCATACCCCAGGCAAAACTCTTCAAAGTCTTCCCACTTCCCTGAAGTCTAGTCCCCTCCATATGACACACAGTGTTCTCTATAATATTACTGCTTTACAAGAGATCCACATACACACACACACCCCACAAAGATCCCTGTTTATGAAAGAGTTATGATGTACAGGACAGGTGAGGTATAAATATATAAACTATACTCACACCCATCCTATGACATTCATTCAGCAAACAGATGTGACAGGGACCATAGATATATAGACCATGGATATATTTGTAGCTAAGTGTAGGTGATAGCTGTGAAAAGTACAGGGTCTTTATTTTTTTAATTATTTATTTTGTATTGCATGTATATATATATATACACACACATATATAAATATTACATCTTTGTTTATCCCAGTATTCTCCTGACAGCTTATCACCTGTGCACCTTCTTTATCTCTTATGCCCCCCCCCCCGCACTCTGATTTTATTCTCCTCCCCCTCCTTTGATTTATACTTCAGTTCTGTTGGCAGTTTTACATTTTCCTTGTCTGTTTGTTTGTTTGTTTTCTCCAAATATCTCATATAAATGAGACCATTCTATATTTCTCTTTTTGGCTAATTTTTGCTAAGATGATTCCTTCTAGCTCCATACATGTTGTTGCAAATGACATGTTTTTGGCTAATTTCCACTAACATGATTCCTTCTAGCTCCATTCATTTTGCTGCAAATGACATAAGTTTGTCTTCTTTGATTGATGCATAATATTCCATTGTGTAAATATACGACATCTTTTTCAGTCATTCATCAGTTTTGGGGCATTTGAGTTGTTTCCATATCTTGGCAATTGTAAATAGTGCTGCAATAAACATGTGAGTACAGGTGACCTTTTTTATTAGTGATTTTTGTATCCTTTGGGTAGATTCCTAGTAGTGGATTGCTGGGTTGAATGGTAATTCCACTTTCAGTTGTTTGAGGGTTCTCCACACAGCATTCCACAGTGGCTGAACCAGTTTGCACTCCCATCCGCAGTGTAAGAGTATCCCTTTATCTCCACATCCATGCCAAAACTTGTCCATTTTTTTAAAAATATGGTCCATTCTTACTGGTATAAGAGGGTATCTCAGTGTGGTTTTGATTTACATTTCTCTTCTTTATACTAAAATATTGTATTGCACACTTTGGATTAGTTGCTTGTGAAATAATCTCAACAAAGATGTTCTCAAAAAAATAAGAAAAACAGACTTTGAAGTTTGATAGATCAGGTTGGATTCACATTTCTGCCATTTGACTTTCTAACTAATCTTGGGGAAACTTACTATATGTCAGTTATTTCATATGTAAATTGGGTATAACAATGAAAATTATTGAGAATTGTGTTAACACACATAAATAAATTCAAGCAGTCTCTTGTATGAAGTAAGAAGGTAATGACTGTTAGCTCATAGCTCACAAGCTCATAAGCCTCTCTACTCTCACATCTGACACTGCTCTTTGGTCTCTACCATCTCATTTTGTGGGACCTGGAAAACTTCTCCCCAGAGGCCTGACTTGCCAATGACACTTTATAGGGAGCAGCACTTGCTTGCTAATACATCCCTTAGCCCCACCCCCACAAACTCATTCCACCTGGCCCTCCCAGTCTCAGGGTCACTGCCTTTGAGAAGACTTCCCTCTACTTGCAATATTAGGTTAAAATCTCATTTTACATATTATGAAATCTTGTCTTCCTCCCAATGAGACATATTCTTTTCAAATACACATTGAAAACACCCATCTTTCTTGCTTGGTCATGGTTTCCTGAAGGACAGGGGCCCAGGGTACAGTTGAACCATTCAAGCAACTGTTCAACATTTGCTGACTGGTACTGAGTTTGTTTTTACGTGAGAAGTACTAATGTGACAGGAGGGCCTAAATAACACTAAGCACCTCCCGGTGAATGTACCTTCCTTTCTTTTTGAAAAGTTCTTGTAATCACAAATAACTGCAATGTGTCTGATATACTTGACCTTTCTTTTTGGCTTATAGCATCAGAACACAGTCAAATAGGAGTCCATGGGCATTTCCACCATGTCCCACAGGGCCCACTCCCCAGTGGGAAAAGCCTGGGAAGATGTGGGAAGCCTGGGAGGCCTGGGAGGATCTGGGAAGAACTGTAGAGAATTCCTTAACTCAGTTTTTGGTGGAAGTTAGCAACTGCTGTTTACTCTATGCTGATAATAATAGTCTCTTCCCCAAAGATAAATCCAAATGTGCTTATTTGCTGGATAAAAAACAAAGGCAGCTCATCCCACTTTCTCCATCACCTAGAGCTGGACTGCTGATCTCTGGTTCTGTGGATCCTGCTGTCTAGGAGGCAGCTGCAACTCCTCCATCTGCCCAATCACCCCACCCCTCACACTGACCCTCAATTTTATCTCCAGGAAGTTGTTGGGCAATGTCTATAGGCTTGCCAAGTCCTCAGCATATACTGCAACCAAGTGCATGCTCTATTTGTAATTCTACTTTTTAGAAGATGTTTTCACTGCTATCTAGTACTTCACTGTTCGCTACCCCACTAGACTGAAACTTACTTAAGATCAAGGAGCTTCAGGTACTATTTTCTCCAGCCTGCCCTGAACCTTGGTCAGAGATAACTTCACAGGTGATGCTCAGCAGTAAATGGTAGAAGAGATAACAGAAATAGGGTGACAGGCATCTGATTCTGGGTACTAATGATGTGTCAAGAACTTTACATGCCATGTAGGTAACTCTTGTTACCCACCTCTTTTCCTGAGGGGACCTGAGGCTTTTGGAGATATAGTAACTCCCTTGAGGTAATCACACTAGAGCCAAGAGCACAGTCTAGGGTGGGTGTGTGAGCATGCTCCACACCATGGACATAATTTACTATTCCTGAGAGAAAGATATTTAGGCTCTGACCCTCTGCTCTGAAGGGCTCTAGATATTGTTTCATTTCTTTCTCTTTTATTTCTTCTGTTTGATTCACCTGTCCCACCTGACCCATTATTCTTAGGGGATATTGGCAAGGTGCAAAAGAAGTTAATTGAGAACAGGGCAGAGCAAAAACACCTAGCAAAGAGGGCAGGGATGTCTAAGTACTGATGGAAGTATATTTAGCACTTTGCTCTAACTCAAATAAGTAGAATGATAATCTAGTCCCTCCAATAATGGATAGTAAAGTTAATTTCTTTCCCAATTCTGCACACTGAGAGAGAGTCTCTTATTCACATTGTTATCTCATTAAGTTCCTGGTGTCACTGTGGAATTCTGACATTCCCCTTGGCCTCTACTGGAAAGAAAGAAAACATTCAACTCAGGTGACTTTTTGTTGTGTAAGAAAGTTCAGCAGCAATGAACACAGTTATTGAAAAAAGAGACCTTAGAGCTAGATGCGTGCAAATCCTTCTGATTCTGACGATGGCCCAGCAGAAGGTCATGTCCTCATTTGAAAAGACAATGTTCTTGGTAAGAACCAGCAGGAAGAAAGCTTGACAATAAAGACAAACCAGTAGATGCTTCCAAACGCATGAGTTGCAGCTTGATGGAGCAATTAAAAGTCACATCAGTTTCTAAACAAAAAACCGGAAAGGTATCCCTCCCTGAGTAACTGCTGGCATGGGTTCCCTCCAAAGCATCCAAATAGTGAATGTAAACAACTCTTTAATCAAACTAGAAAGCTGACACACATCCCCAGCTGCCTCTTCTCCTTACATCCCCCCTCCCATTCCATCCGAACCCATCCCATCCCATCCCAGGGAGACAAAGACTCAGCAAATGGGGAGGTCTCCTTGGGCAACATTCTGGGACACCTGGAGACATTGCCACACTACCATGAATCCATTACACTGCCATGAAATCACATCTACCCCTTGGTCAAATGAATGTAGGGCTCAGCTGATGCCTTTCCTCCTGCTTCAGGAATGAGCCCTCATGCCTGGGGGATGAAGTAGGATGGCAACTCAGGAAGTTGGACATCAGTGGGGCAGGTATGGGGGCGTGGAATCAGGTGGCAGAACACCTTTGGACTGGCAGAGCTTTGGACTGGTTGGGGACATATGAGAGCTGTGCTCCCACGAGTATTTCTAATGAAGTCCCATTATTATTTCTCTATGGTAGAACTACACTTTTTCTCATTAAGTAGCTCTGGTTGATTAAGGCTGGAGTTGCTTATCCAAGACTCCTTCATATTTGGCTTCCTCGCTACATTATTTATGAGAAGTGTATCTTTATGATCTAATATATTACTCCTGCATTCCTGTAAATAATAAACCAACTTTGGGATGAGATGCCAAAGAAGAATTCTATGAACAGCAACCCTCTACCACAGCTTAATTCCCACCAGATGATCCCCTTTGGGGTTACTGTGTGCAGAGGGAGACCCTGGCAAGTTTTAGTCTCCTCTATTTGCTACCCAGATGTTTCTCTGAGATGGGTAGATGCTCCTCATCCAAAGATCAGGGACTGAATTGTTCAGCTTTCACTCCCGAAGAGCAACTCTGTTGTACTTTTCCCCTCATTGTCATTTGTTGGGTATCCATGGGTTACTGTCTGTGTGGTTGTGAACTTGAGGAAATCAGACTGCTACCATCTTGCTGGACTGTCCCCTTTGTTCCATTTTTTACAACCATTCTTCAGCCTCTCTCAGGCTTCTTTGCAAGCACTGAGATTTGGGGAGGGGTTAGGTGGTGGCATGAGAAGGAAAGGGGAGTGAGGTTTATAGACATTTTCTGGTGTTCTGAATGTTAGAAGTAACACCATGTGTTTAGTAGGTTTGGCAGAACCCAATTCTGTCCATTCACAAGTCTTTGAATTCCTTCTTACTGCCAGAGTGGGATAGAGAAAAATAAAGCAGAGGAGAAAAAGTCTATTCTATTTCTAGACTAGAAAAAGTCTAGTCTATTCTCTCTATCCCTCTTCTTCTGTGGATGCCCTTGGGAGGACATATTTACCTTGGTAAAGCAATCTTGGAGCTCATTCTGAGAAAGAAAAAGACTGGTTCCTGGGTCCAGGAGCTGGGGGCACTATGCACTCTGTTGAAGAAGCTCTTTGTTAATTTCTCAGACCCCCTTCTAGGGAGCCACCTCCACCCAATCCAGCATGAAATCACAGGGCTTTTTTGTCACTTGTGGCAATACCTCCTCTGCCTCTGGCTCTGAGTTGGTTTTATATCATTTGCAACCAGTGAGCCACAACTGCCAATACCCAGGGGGAACTCCCCTTAAGGATCCCCCTGCCACTCTCCTGCCACCCTTCTTCTTGGGTGACTGCACACTCAAGATCTCACTCAAATGATCTTCATTTAAGACATCACTATCACTACTGGATTCTGTTCTTCTGTAGAATCACATGGCTTGTTTTCTGCTTGGGCCCCTAACATCTCATGTATGACTCATCTCTGATTTGACAGAAAGCAGGGACCATTCCATTCATCCCTGTATCTCCATAATGCCAGAAGTAATGACTCAGAGAAATCATGGCATATATATATATAGGGCATCCACATCACACACAATCAATGAATGGCCACAACTATGAACAACCCCATTCTTTCAATCTGATAATTATCACTACCCGGTTGCAGTAGAGAGTTTCATCAAAAACTAATTCAAAAAGCTAAATGTATCATTTGTTGTCCTAAAAAATATTGCGCCACATTTAAATTTCTATAAATCTTATGCTAATTTAAATGGGTTTAGATTTAATTAAAATATTTTTCAATTGATAATAATGTAACCCAGATAATTAACATCAAGTGGCATCTAGAGGACATGTTTAAAAACTAATCTAGAGTATAAATAGATCTAATTAACAATCAAAATAACACTTTATAATTATGCTTTGTTTATAAATGCTATAATGTCCAATTCACTGTTCAGTGAAATTTGTCATTAATGAAAATCAAAATGTTTTCTTTGCTGTCTCCACGAAGATGCCTCTCAGAGACCCTGGCTTTCAAGGAATCTCTATTCTTGCTGTTTTTTAAAAGCCATTCCTGTCTAATATTTAATCATGTTGCTCTGTGATTAGAGTTAATCTTTTACCATGTCTCATCTTGCACACTAATTTTACATCTTTTGGTAATTAATTGGATGGAGTCTGAACAACACAAACCTCAGTTTTCTTGGATCAGATCTGAATAAATGTTTGTAATATGGAAAATGCAAAGGTGGTACAGGGGTTCATGATTTTGTGCAGAAAAATGAGGCCTGGTGCTGACATAGAAACAGACTTAAAGACAAGGAGAAGTGAAATCTCTTGGGAATATTAAGGAATAAGTTTTGGAGAAGTTGGGAGCTGGGATGAGGGTATACATATTCCCACAGGTGATTAATTGTAAATAATGGCGTGTCCTCCATGCACAAGAGTCTAGGCTGGTAGGAATTTAGAACTAACCTTGAAAAGACAGTTAAAAGCAAGTATAAATTTTTGGATCACCCAAAAAGAGACATGTTGAAAGTATATCTAAGCATGAGCTTTCCCATAGTGATGTGGGAAGAGAGAGTCAGGACTGAGCCTGGAGGGAGTCTACACATGTCCAAGGTGTGAACCTGCATCATTAGAGAAAGGAGTCATATGGCATCAGTCATATGGGAGTGTTGTGGGAAAGGAGGAGAATCTAGAAGTCAAAGGGAGGGGGACACATGGAAATCCAGGACCCAGAATTCTCTCCCTGTTGTCACAATGCTGATGTACTTTGGAGCTTAAGGAGGGTAAGCTACTGTGTGTGGTCACTGAGCAGGTGGAATGACTTCAGCACTCAACTCCTTAGCTGACTCATTTTTTCATGTGTTTATATTTCTATTCACTCACCCTCACTTCCATTTTTCATTTCATTACTTTTGTCTATATGCCTATGGAAATGAAAGCTTTGGGAGAAAAACAGATTTGAATAGGTCACTGAGACCCTACATTTTTGAGCAAGAATGCAAACCCAGGTACACAAGTCTCTACTAGGCAAGAGGCACCCTGATTCAAGTCTCTGCAGAGGCTGGACCATCTGAAAAACCCAACAGACCAACTCATCATTAAGCTGAAATTGAAATTGTTTTTTTTTTTTAAAGGGGCAATATATTGTAATTTTTTTATTTTTTTAATATATATCACATCAATTTAATCTCCATTTAATCTCCCAGGGTCACCCACCACCTCCCGTCCCTGACCAATCCAGCTGGTCCCCACCCTCCCATTGTGTATTTTCATTTGGTTGTCCACACATTAGTGAAACCATTTGTTTTCTGTCTTTTTCTTTCTGACTCATTTCTGCTAGTATGATTTCTTATAGGTACATTCAAGTTTCAATAAATTCATCAAATTTGTCATTTTTAATTGATAAGTAATACTCCATTGTGTATATATACCACATCTTCTTCATCCATTCATCTGTTTTGGGACATTTGGGTTGTTTCCATGTCCTTGCAATTATAAACAGTGCTGCAATGAATATCCAAGCACAGGTGTCCTTTTTCACCCACATTGAGGTATCCTTTGGGTAGATTCCCAGTGGAGCGATTGCTGGGTCAAATGGTAGTTCCATTTTCATACATTTGAGGGTCCTCCATACTGCTTTCTATAGTGGTTGGACCAGTTTATATTCCCACCACCAGTGTAAGAGTGTTCCTTTCTCTCCACATCCTCGCCAGCACTTATTGGAAATTGTCTAAGTCTCTCATTCCACACCGTATGGCTGAGTCCTAGCTAACAGGAAGCTCATTTCTGTAACACACTGGGCTCATTTCACTGAGGAGGTGGCTGAGAGACATGTGTGGTGGGATGGTCATTTCCTAACTTTTTGGCATTGATAGTAGCTGTGGTATTTATTATGATGCTTCCCTTCTGCAGTCTTACATTAAAAAGCACATGTTCCTAAGAATGGAGACAGATTTTTATCCTAAATTCTCCAAGGAAATTATCACAAACGTAAGCAAGAACAATGACAGAAATATTCCCCATGGGCCTTAAAATGACCCAAGTGCAGCACTCATCCAGCTCTCAGTCTACATATGGGTGAGGTTGGGAAAGTCCTTAAATGACCCAGCAGAGGGTTTTGTCCACTAAGACTAACTCAACGGGTTAAAGCATCTAAAATTACCTTGCATCTTTGCAAAGTCCAATTTTAAAGCAGCGAGGTGATTCATGAAACCCCAAGAAACTCACAGGAAAGGTCAACTCTAATTTGTATAATATGATCTCAGTCTGAGTACTCTGTTGCTGTGGTTATTCACAGAATGGATAGTGGGTGACTGAGGGGATAGAGCCAAATAGAACTCATGTAAGAGGAGAGAACTAGAGGTGGAGATTTTTGGACTCTCCAGCATCGAGGAAAGCTAAGCATGAGTGTATATCATATGAAAGAGAAAGGAAGGCAAGAAGGAGAGGAGAGTTGGAAGATTGAGAGAGACAATAAATTGGGGGTAGTAGTAAAGAGAAGCTTAATATATGATCAGAAAGAAAACAGCAATAAGGAGAGGAAAGAAGATACCAAGTAAAGATAACAATGCAAAGAACAAAGAGGTAGCTTCAGGTAACTAATCATCATAACAAGATAATAACAGTAACAATGATCACTTGCTGTTTGTAAATCCAACTTACTAATCGCTTTAATATATTACACCATTTTATCCTCCCAGCAAACTCAGAAGTAGATACTTCTATTACTTCCATTTTATGAAAGAATAAACAATTGCCAGCATAGAGAGGTTAGATAATTCACTCAAGTTCACACAGCTAGGAAAGGATAGGGATGGGATTAAAAATATAGGGGGTTTAGTTCTTGAGTTTTTAATCATTATCTCTGAGTGATTCTGAGGGAAAAAGAAGGGAAAAAGTACTATTCTTAAGTAGTACTGTTATTAAGTACTCTTAATAATAATTAATAACTTATTACATTCTTAATAAGAAATAGTAATAATTCTTATTAACATTAAGCACCAGTCTTAGTGGCAGCAACTCCCAGGGCACTATTTTGTATCATCACCTCCTCTTAACTTGGATGACCTTGGATCACTTCCTCTAAACTTGGATGACCTCTTAGCCCCATTGAACCAGCAGGTGAGGAGCAGGCTGTAGATTGGACACTGGCACCACCAATTTAGACCATTTTCTTGGAATTCACAGA
The DNA here is from genome assembly GCA_004024945.1 of Uropsilus gracilis. Classification (NCBI taxonomy): domain Eukaryota; kingdom Metazoa; phylum Chordata; class Mammalia; order Eulipotyphla; family Talpidae; genus Uropsilus; species Uropsilus gracilis. Next base: position 31,099 of record PVHY01013369.1, read on the forward strand.
AGACTTATCCACACTGCACATTCAAACTCAATGATTGCAAAGTGGAACCATAGACATTTGGACAAGTATGTCTAAAAAGCTAGGTTTCATCCCTCTGCTGGAGCTGTCTAACTCTATAAGTTGCAGCTGGATGCCAGGGCTATCAATTTTCAGCAGCTCCCAAGGTTCTTAATTCACACATTTCAAACCTGCATCATGTGGGCAGATTTGACCGCCTCTAGCAACTTTGGCAGTCTTTGAGGGCAGGATGCATTCTAATATTTCTAGGCATGGCAACACATTCCATCCAAAGCTCAGTGAGGCCTTGGGGTAGGGATTCAAGTGCATAGCCTTAAGAGAATCCAGGTAGTCAAGCAAAATCACTCTGCAAGACACCATTTCACTTTTCCTCTTAAAATATACACCCTGACATCAAACCAAGGAAATGATGAAAGTTTCCTTACCCAAAACTCTTAATCTCTCCGCTCCTACTACAACTTCATTGTTATCTGCAGAGAAGAGCAGTTTTCCAGAAACAGTTTTGACTTCAAACTTTTTGCCATAAGCTTCAACAGCTTTTGGACCTAGAGAAGCAAGATGGGGAGAGAGGAGATATGCATGAGCTGCATTGCATGCAATGACAAGGAACATTTCTATAGACTTCTTGAAGCATGTATGTCTGACGAACTGCCTTGGGCTTCAATGTAAGCAGGTTGGTTTTCAGAAGTCACCAGTGAACATAAGCCTCATGACTTCAGCCACAGCTTGTCAATTACTTTTAATCATAGGCTCTTGGGCTACAATATTAAGGGCCATCTTGTCCTTCTTCCAAACCAATGCTTGAATGAGATTCCCTGCAGCTAAGTAGCGAATTACTGTCAGAGTTATAGACATTGGCTGGAAAGTAGAAAGATAAGGGAGTCTGTCTGTTACCTTGTGTTAGGCTTCACTGTCAGAAGGGGCGTATTTACATTTCTCTGAAATCTGTCACACTATCCATCCTGGACCCACTGACTGCACTCACATCAGATAAGTCCATTTCTTCAAGACATGACTTGCCTGCTAGCAGAGAAGGCTGTATCTATTGCAACTATTTGCCTTGGGAGTTACTGACTTCTTTATACTAGGACTTCATTCAATTAAAAATAGATGCATTTTAAAGTTTATCATATGACAACAGATGTTATTCTTGACAGTAGGACCATAGTGATGTCCTGATCTCATAGCATTTATCTGCTCATGGGGACAGATATAAATGTAAACATTTATTAGTAAATAAAGGAGAAGATCATAGCGAGGTTTAGGTACTCTGGAAAAAGTAACAGTGATGGTGATACTAGAAATTTCAGAAAAACAAATAAGGAGACACTTCAGACTAGCTGAATACATGAAGGTCAGAACCACTGGTGGTATCATCTGTCAGAACCTAGCTAAGATCAATAGAAGTATACATTTTGGTTTGGAAATCCACTCAAAAATTATTTGAGGGGAGAATTCAGTTTTTTAAAAACTGCCCCAAATGTTTGGACATAGCATCTCACTTTCTTTCTAGATATGTGCGAGGACAGTGACACTTAATTGTTCATGGAAGGGCCTTCTATGACTCCAACAAAGACACTGGGAACAGAAGTAGCTTGATGCAAGAAGGTTGCTGCTTGCAAAAGTGAGGGGAACATATACCCCAGGGAACCACAAGGCAGCAAGAGAAAAAAAAGGACCTATGTTTCAGCCAGGTTGTTTAGGGCAGGGTTTAAAGAACTGAGGCTCAGCTCTGGGTAAGATGCCATTAGCACATAAATTCAGCTTTATGACTAGAATCTTGGTACATCTCAGCTAGACATAGGGAAGGCTTTAAATAGTGCTGTGCTTAATGTCGGACACTATGGCAGACCAAACTAGGCTCATGCTGCGAAATGAGGAACACCTCATTTTACTACCTTATCTGTCCCCGGAAAACTGGAGACAAGATGGGCATAAATACCTCTAAAGAATAATTGCATTGCCATCCTTCCAATGTTTATCTAAAAAAATCATTCCTTAAAAAAATAGCAACTAATTTGTGAGTGATCCCCCTACCCCCAATTACCTCATAATAATCAATAGGTTAACGTGTTAACCAATTTTATAACACCTTTACCATTTGCCTCCTTTAAAATTCGTTGTAAAGTGCTCTATTCATTATAAATACCCCTTTATTTGCTTAATAAATTGTTGTCTGTCCATTACTTCCAGTCAATCCTTAGCTGCCGTAACTAAGCCATCTCTCTTGTCATCATTTCTTGTACCCTACAATCAATTCTCACATTGTGTAAACTACAATGGATAAAGAGACAGTGTCACCCATGGCAGCTGGCATAGAGCCACATTTGACTATTTTGTGTGAGTAGTCTACTACTGGCACTTTTGCCTGTTCCTTTTTTGTTTTGTCTTTATCCTACATGGCAACCTAAAGGTCTTTTTGGTGTTAGTATCTGTGAAATGGTTCAGTTTCAAACAGAAATCTAGTCTTGCCAGTTTGTGGATGTCCAGGGCAACTGTCCTTTGTGTCAAGATTATTAGATAGAGAATCAGGAGAACAGAATTGGATCTTGGCTTTCTCATGTCCTGATCATGTGGCTTTGGGTAAATTCCATGATCTTCTTGAACATCACTCTTGGCATATGAAACAGTGTGCCACCAGAAGGCAGCCATACTTGCTGGGGACGGCACTGCATCTTCCATTTTGTGCAGAGTCATCACACTACGAGCAGAAGAGCTCTGGTCCATGAATGTGAGCTGAGTTTCCATCACCAAGTAGTTGGTGTTCTTTTATTGCTTGCACTTATGTTTTGTGCTTTTCACTGTATTAGCCTTGCATTTTTAAACTAACCTTCTTGACAAGTATTTTATTGTTTGGATGGTCTATGAACAGACTTTCTTACTTTCATTGCTAGATTTTTCATCACTAGTGTATGTAGACACAGAATTGACCTTTTTGCATTGATTTTGTATCCTGCAATCTAGCTGAATGCATTTATTAGTTCCAGTAGTTCATCCAGAGAGTCTCTCTGATTTCTCATACTTGGTCATGTCACTAGCAAGTAAAGAAAATTTGACTTCATCCCCTTCATCTACTCTATCTACCTCACAGAAAAGTTAAAAGAGCCAAACTATATTGTGTGTGTATATACAGAGCTTTGTGGGCAGACAGGGGTTGTGAAATATAGGTGGCTAGCCTTTAGAACATCACCACCACCATGTGCCATGGCTGCCATCATCTTACTAATGTAACAGTCTTCTGGCACCTGACTGATTCACATAATCATATCCATTCAGCAGACCTGATCCATACCAGGCACGTGCCCTCTGACCAAAAGAAAGCCCCTGATCAGAGGGACAGTGTCCTGGCACAGATCAGGTCTGCCAAATGGAAATTATTTTGTTAATCAGCCAGGCACCAGGAGCCTGGGACACTGCATTAGTAAGATGATGGCAGCCATGCAGCATGGTGGTGATGGTGATTCCCAAGGCCAGCTCCACTTTGACCAAAAGAAGGACCCTGATACTCTGGTTTCTCTTCAGATTATAAAAATCTTTTGCCTATTACCAAAAGAAGACCCCTGAAAAGGAATCTTAACAAGTGGGGATTGAAATAAGAGATACTGCACAGGACTTTCCAGTGGTGGGAGACTCATAGACATTACCACCTGTGACTACTGTCTAGGTAAGAGCAAATGATGACAAGGATAAGGGCCCTCAAGATCACCAGGTGAGTTAATGACAGACCTGGTTGTCTAACTGAGCTCTCATCATCATTCCAGAGAAGGAACAGGACTTTTGATATAGAATGGAAGAGGGACCAGCATCCAACAAATGAGGAAAAACTAGGAGATTAGTTTTAGGAAAATAAGGGAAAGATGAAAACTGGAGAAAAAGACCAGAGAAAGTTCTTGAAAAAAAAAAAAAAAAAAAACAGAGAGCAACAATGAGGATTTAAGATTAGATTATTTTGCATAGGCTAATATTGTTTGGGATCTTCTTGTTAACATAAAACCTTTAGGGGAAATCTGTGTCAAAGTTTTGGGATAGTGTAGGGCAAATGAGTGGGCTCACCTGGACCTGGGAAGAAAGGTTAATAACAGTGTCACCATAGGAAAGCAGAACATGAGGGAGCAGAAGAGAGCAGAGAGAGAGCACATGAGAGAGTATGGAATGAAAGAGCAAGAGAGAATGCCAGAGAAAGGGTCTAGAGAAAGATCATGAAGATTCCTGGAGGGAGGGGCTTGGGGAGGGCATTGCCTACCTCCCTGGCCTCACTCCCCCCACCCCTCTACCCTCTACAGCCCTGGTCCTGCAGTGCCCTGTCCTGCCTGCCGTGTATATGTAACAGCTAGAACCAATAAACCACCAACCAAGGACCTGCTGCTTGACTGATAGATGGTCACTTTCCTCTTTTTCCAGAAAGGATATTGGGAACAGGAAGGCAAAGAAATGCTGATGAATAAATGAATGATTTCATAATAGGCACAAGGTGAGCATAGACTGCCATCCCTGCAATCCAGATTGGTGGTTGGATGGGAGACAAGATGCCTGAATTTTGCCTGCATGGGCCTGGGTAATGACAAGATGAGGCCCTCTGGAGTGGAGAGCACCAGACTGTGCTAACAGAGTTGATCCTGGACTCATAAGCCAGACAGGAGACTGAAGAGGCCGCAGTGATTAGAGCACAGGACACAATTAAATTCTCTTGCATTTCAGGGCATCTCAGCATACACAATGATATTTACCAAGACTGGACCCATTGGGTATAGAAAGCTCAGTAACAGAATTTTTAGCCAAACCCCATGGAGCAGATGCTGTCTACATGCAGATATCTTGTCTCTTTGTCGATTTCACGGGGGGAGGGGGGGCTGAAAACCTCCTATGACATAGTTGAAACCTTTTTAAATAGGACTCTAGAAATGCAAATGGAGCTGGACACTGCTGAGGTGGTTCCTTTTGAGTCCACTGTTCCTCTCCAGAATGGAAAAAATCAGTTTTTGTAACCTGAAACTAATCTGCAGCTAATACCCCTCTGTGCATGACAGAGGCTTACATAGTCTTCTTAAGACTATGTGAAAAGGCTTACATAGTCTTCTTAATTGATGTCCTAGTCAGGGAGCAGGGCTGGGATCCACTAAGGTGCAGTTACAGCCACCCAGGTAAAGCCACAGCCATGGATATGGGAGTTCACAAGACCCAGTAGCACCCAACCTTATTACTTACCTGCCCCCCTACCAAGACGGCAGCTAATTGGCTGTTTTATGGGTCTGGTGTTCTTCTTTGGCCTTACCTGTGGACCCAGCTATAATTTAAACCATCGTTTCAGGTATAAAGATCACCTAAATTGTCAATGTTGGCACTTCCGTGCTTGTGAGTCTTAGGGAGGCTGGAGAACCATGGCATCTTAGGGTTGTTTATAAACCTGGTATAGGGTGGGGTGTGTTTGATGTTGGGGAAGCACATCATCATCATCAAGTCTAATGGCCTGAATACAGTGTCCTGGCTCCATGCTCCCAACGTGGGTATACATGTAAAAGAAAAACTTAAGGATTGAGGTGTGTGTGTGTGTGTGTGTGTGTGTGTGTGTGTGCATGTGTGCTTACATTTCTATTTTGAACACATCTGCTATCTTCTCTTGAAATCATATTTGGGAGCTCCTGTGGTATGTGGGTGGTGTGACTAAAAAGGCTTTTTGTCTGTGAAATATTAATACAGCTTTCTTCTGAGTTAGGGATAGAGGACACCATTTCAGAGCTGACCTCTCTAGGGCAGGGAAACACAAAGATAAGACAGGCTAAAGGGAGCAGAGAGGAGAGGACAGATAAGGGGAAGGGAGGGAGAGAATGGGGAGAGAGGGGAGGTAGGAAGAGTGGTGGAGGGCCAGAGAGAAAGGGGAGGGCCCAGAGAGTGGAGCAACTAGGGATGCTTGCTGAATAATAGTCCTTTGGGCAGTTCCAGCTTTATCAAAACAAAATCTCTCAAGTAAACCAAGTCTCCCAGCTGCAGATAAATGGCAAATGATCAACAGGCTAAATAAGTTACTTCTGAGTGCAGGAATCTAGGAGCTGGAGATTGGATTGATTTCCCTCCTGGAAGCAATTTTGCAGAGGTCACTTAAATCATTGCTTACTGAAGCTGTTTATTTAATTATTTAGCAATGTGACTGCCAGCCAGATGTTATATAAGCCAGGACGTCAAGCCAATTGCACTGGAACAACATGTTTATGGTTATGGGCTGCTAGGCAGTATTTCTTCCATACTGGCTCCTCTACAAGGCGAGAGCCCAGCACCCATCCCTGTGAATCTTCGAACATCCAGGTGCAGGGTACCTGAAGGGAGTGTGTTCTTTCCTCAGAAGATGAAATTATGGCACAAAGTTGCTGCTTCCTCCAGGACTATGTTCAGAAGTGGGTCTACAGATGTTTTAGTGAAAGTAATAATTTGGGTCTTTGAGGTGTTTGGGCTCTCAAAATGTCCATCTGCAGAGTTTCCTTCCAGCCCTTAGGCCACACAAGTGATTTGTTGCATCTGGAAGTGTCATCACACCAGCCAGCACACACCCCTTTTTCCTTGTGTGGTGGGGATACATAATGGCCCAGGTCAATGGTGTTCAAAACCTCACAGGAGGGGCCTACGCAGAACAGGAGACAAATTTCTCTGGCTCTGCAGCCAAAATTTTTCATTGCAATTGTTACTATGAACAAGAATGCTTGAATTTCAGGAAGATGCAGCATAAATCCAGTATGCTTTCCACCCAAGGTTAGGGCCAAGTTAGGGCCAGATCTACTGCATGAAAAGTCACTTCCCAAACATATGGAGTGGGGATTGGGGGGGGGGGGTTGGACACCTCTATCTTAAATTGAGTTAGGTAGGTTTAATGTCAGCACCTCTGGCTAACCTGGCATGGACTCTACCATCATAAATCCTCTACACCCGAGCAAGTGTGGGGTGCAGGCTACGGGTACACTAAGTTCTCTCTCAGTGAGTTCCACACAGCCAGCTCCTCCCCAGTACCAGAGGGTAACAGCCGATGAAGAAGCTGGTTCTGCTGCCTGAGTCTATTTTTCCCCTAATGAGCACCAGGGGCTTTGTGTCTGCTAAATGGGTAAGACAAGACAGTGTCAGCAGATACCTGGAACCCAAGTAACAGTGCTTTCTCCACACTGTCTGGCCAGCAGAGAGAGCTTTTTGGGGTCCATGAGGAGACCCTTCAACATCCCCCTCAAAGGTACCCCCTGTCTTTTGTCAGGGGTTTTCTAACCAGGCTCTCAGCTCTTCCTCTTACCTGTGATTAGCTGTGTGAGCACTTTCATTTGGTCATTGAGGATGTTCACTGTGACATTCCGGGCAGATTTGAAGTAGAGGGCATGACCCTGCAGCAAGAGTAGAAGAGACACTCATCAGCCTTCAGGAGGTAGGTTTCTAAGTCCAAAACTGAGATCCCCACCTCCAAGGGCTGAACTGATCCAGCTACATTCCAAAGGGATGTCTATTGATGTAAAATCTGTGAGCATTAATGACTTCCTCAGCATGATGATTCACTGGCTATCATCCAAATGGATAGCCCCCTAAGGCACACAGACCAAGAGACACAGACTTAAAAAGAATTTTCCTAAAACAGACTGTATTCATACAAACATACACACGCCACATTCACATATAAATACACAAATACCACATTCTACATTCACACACAGCTCAAATTCACACATTTACCACATTCACACTCACCACATTCACACAGGGCATTCATGGTGCTTACACATATACCACATTTACATACAAACCACATTTACAAACAAACGCATTCACACACTTCACATTAACACACACACATACACATTATAGCTGGATCAGAGACTAGGACTAGAGTCCAGTAGATCTTATTTCAGATATTGCTTAGCCGTGGTTCACAGGATCATCAGGAATGACTGTTCATCCCCTAACTGCTTTCTAGTTTACAATTTCTCTAAAGGAGCAGAGAGTCTCCAATGAACAGTAGGAAAGTTGTATGAAATACCCATGTGCTGCCCCTCCCACAAGTGAGTCCAGCTGCTCCTCAGAGAGACTTGGAATTTCCTTATGTGGAGGTGTTTGAGACATTTGTTTCCCACCTGCATCACCACGTTGACCTCCACCTCTCATCCTTTATGGCTCTAGTTTCCAGATCCTGGCTCTAGTTTCCAGATCCTGTTTCCTCCCATGCTCTGTAGCTCTGTGCAGCCTCCTTTCCTGAACATGAAAGAGTCCAGTCTCTCCTGACCCCCAGGAGGTGCTGCTGAACTGGCTCAGCAAGGGGACTGACATGGCATCTCAGGAGGGTCTGACTAAAATATTGTAAATTTTGTGGGTCATCTGGTTTCTGTGGTTACTACTCAAGTCTTCTGTTTTGGTACAAAAACAGCCATGCAAACAACATAGACAAATGGGAATAGCTGTATCCTAGTAAAACTTTATTTGTGGATAATGGCATCTGAACTTATATAACATAATTTAAAATTTAATACAATCTTTCTGTGTATGAACTATTATTCTTCTTTGTTTTTCCCTGATCATTAAAAAAATGTAAAGACTAATCTTAGTTCACTTGCCTTATGAGAACAGGTTGGATTTGGCCTACACATAGTCTGCCAACCCTGGCTTAGTTGTTCTCTGTTTCCTGATGTAAACAGAAGACATAAACTAGAAAAGGAGTCTAATAGAGCAAGCTAGTCAGCAGCCAGCAGTTTTGGAGAAATGAGCATGGGTAGTCATTTTCAGTTCTCCATATTTTCACTACCAAATGACACAAACCTCTCTCAATTAATGCTAAATGATAATATTTTGACATGACAGTAAGATGAAAGGTTGCTTTTATTCTATGTGGTAATACCACTATGCACTGAAACTCAAACATAGAAAGCCATTGTCCAAGCACAGTTTGCTGAGGAGAGGCAAGCCTCCTCCTTGCCTTCAAAGATTAGGCTCCAATGTAACCATGAGAGGGGCACACCAGGCCCAGAACAACAGAGTGATTTGCTGTGAACATGAATGAATGGGAGAAACCTTTCTGATGGTGATATGAGTCAGACATTGAGCCTGGGAAATGGAAAGTCTAATCTAATCCTAATGGTAGAGCTGTATTTTGAAAAGAATGGATTTTACCAAACTAAATAAACAAAGCTGATCCTGGAGGTAGGAAAGTTGTGGGCTGGGCACCTCTGTCTTTTCCTCTTCAAAACTGGTGGAGCTCTGATAAGCCTGGCCTGGAAATGTATGAGACAGAATGGTCAATGGTGATGACTGGCAGTCCCACAAGGCCTGAGATCGAAGAGAGGGGTGGTCACACCAAGGCCGTTTGTCACTGACTGGAGCTCTGGAGCCACAGTCTCTTTAATCCAAAGTTAACTGCTAAAATGGATAACCTATAATATCCATGAACCACTCAAACTCCACAAAACCAGTTAGCCCAGGTGAAAGTCTGAGGGGTGGAGGGGGGTTTCCAAGTCTCCACTTCCACATTAATTATTATGAAAGTATTGGAATCCACATATTAAAATGATTAAATTCTATATGTTAATTAGTTCAGAGGAGCCAGTACTGAAAGTGGGTAAAAAGAGACTTTCTGACTTGACTTAACTGTTTACCCCTATCTGCTTGCTTCTTTCTTCAAAGTAGGCTATAAGCAGTTCCTTTGCAATTACCTTTAACTTTAACTGGATACTCTTATTTGCCTGCTACTCTCTACAAAGCAGGCTACACACTCTTCATTAGCATTTTTACTGATCACCTTTACCATTGATATGCAAAAGCCAGCCAACTGCTCTCTGCTTTCAGCTCCAAAAACTGCAGAAAAGAAAAACTTTAAAACAGTTTCAACTTTCCACTCGTGGGTCCTTACCACCATCCCCAGCCTTCTCAGCCAAAATACCAAGCCAATGCAAGACAATTAGTGCAGTGCAGACTAATTTATTTTTAACAACGTGATTTCTAATTATCCTATTAACTACAAAAGAAACATGTAAGACTCAAAATACTTCAACATTGTCCAAACCCTTTCTCAGTATTGTCTAAAGTCCTTTCCCAGATTGCCCCAAAATCCTCAGTCTCTCAGTCCTAATCGTCTCACCAATGTCCAGACAGAGTCCATCTCCAGACGCTTGAAAACTTGTTTCTTTGAATGCTCTTCCTTGTCTTCCATGCTGTCTTCTCCTTGTCACCTTCAGGTAGCAGAAACTCCATGGTACCAAACCAGCAAAGTTCACTTTCTTCTCAGGCCTAACTTTTGCACAGCCTCTTTCAGACACAAATCAAACTCAGCAAAGCAAACTCCAACACGGAGTTTAAATCTGCAAACTCCTTAACTGCTTTCAGCACACATGCTGCCAGCCTGGGTCAGCCGAGGGTTAAAGGCCCTCGGTGGCCACGTGGCCAAGCTCACATGGCTCACATCTTTACAAGATGGCCGATTCCCATCTCTCCTCCACTGAA
>PVHY01013370.1:0-41565 GCA_004024945.1 Uropsilus gracilis
TCAAAAGAAAAAAGTCACAAGAACACTGTAATATAATCCCATAAACCCTTTGGGGCAGGAAGAATACTGCACCACAAAAACATCCACATATTTGTTCTCAGAAACTGTTAATATATTAACTCATGGTAAAATGGTTTTCTCAGATTTGGTAAAGATCTTGAGATAGGGAATTATCCTGAATCATATGACTGCACCCAATTTAACCACCAAGGTCCTTGTAAGGTGGAGGCAGAGGGCGATTTCAGCTTCAGAAAGAGATTTGAGGATGATGTGCTGGCTCTGAAGGAGGAAAGTACCATGTGCCAAAGAATGTTTGTGACCTTGAGAGACTAGAAACAACAAAGGAACAGAAACAGAACATCCAGGAGCTGTTGGAAAATTAGGGGTACTTTGGTTGTGTGTTGTGGTTAAGGTAAATGAGTTGGTCAGGCTTCTTCTTCCTTAGTCTCTTAGTCATATTACCTGTGGTTCTATACCCTCCTCATGATTATATGAACCTGGCACAGTGGGTGTGCACATGTGTGAAGGGGTACACTTGAACCAGCGGAGAAAACAATAAACATGACCCCTGAGTGAGAGCACAAAAAGGAGTGGTAGAGGAAGCACAAGATAGCACCAGAGAGAAATCAGAGATGGAGTGTGAAGATACCTGTGGGTTAAGGGGCTCGACTGGCTCCCAGGCCCCCTTACCCTGCCTGGTGTATCTGTGAAACTGCTAGAACCAATAAAGAACTTACCCAGACTGGCCTGCTAGTGTCCCTAAATCACAATGAATGAATTTATGTTCTTGTTTATTCAAATGTCACTTTGTCGTTTTAGTTTTAGCTCTGGGGTAGGGGTAGCAGATATCTGGAGTGTCCCAATCTGGGCTTCCATAGCAGCCTCCTCCATGCATAGACACAGAAGATTACCAGTTCTACCTGCCCACTCAGGTTCCAGCTGTTCTTTATTGAGCCTCAGGCCCAAGCCAGCAATCCTGTCTGCACCCCAACCCAGGTAGCACTCCCTCCCTGCTCCCTCTGTACTGAGGGACAAATTTCTACATCCCCTTCTCCAAGAGTCCCTGATATGGGTGCGTGCCCAAACCAACAATTGTAGGGGGTTCTGCACAGCAATACCCTTCTCCTTGGAGTTGAATTACCTGCTGTCATTATTAATGAAGATCAAGTGCAAATTTTCCTTCCTCTTTGTCCTGGGCTTCAATTTTTAATTAATGTGATTGATTCATGCAATTTTTAATGTATATTTGTATTCCTATTTATATCCCTCCTTTCAAACAAACAAACAAACTCAAGTTCGGATTCTGCAATGTGTTTATATCCATACTTTTTTTGTCAAGTGTTTGCCATTCTTGATTGTGAACACATGCACCATAGATATTTTCTATGAACTTTTTGAGGCTAATTTTAAAGTGAGTTCCTCATAAAAGAAAGTACAGACTATTATGAGACAGAAAAAATCAAAAAGGTGAAGTCTTTTGTTGACCAGTGGACAATTGTAAATGTCACCTATAGAGTTTTTGCTATCCTCAGCTATTGCATTTTTTTGTTTGTTTTTTTCTTATGCTTCTTGTATTTGGGCAGTAAAGAAATCAACTTTTTCAAAGGGGCACACAAAAGGAGAAACTGCCACCTGTTCAAACCCCATGCAAGACCCTTCATATAAAACTGACAATTGGCAACATGAGCCAACTGCTATTCTTTCCACAATCAGGGAACTGAAAGCCAACTTTTTTTTTTCTTTTCTCCAGGGAAACACACACACACACACACACACACACACACACACGCAGAAGAAATATGCATAATTTATTGTGTGACTGGAAGGGAGAGTGGGAAGATGTGAAAAAGTTTCTTTCCTGTTATTAAATATGTAATATTTAAATATGCTTGAACATAATTGCCAGCAAATTCAGAACAATGTACCAGAAGTAATAGTAAAAGATATAAATTCTGTCTCTTTCTAATTGAGGGAAAATTATAAAAATGGGAAACTATCTAGAAACTTCTCTACCTCCAAGATCATTTGCATGCCACTGGGAATAATCATGCTCAGGTTATTTCTCTAACCAAGAGGAAACCATGCTGTCACTTCCAGCGGAAGTGCTGCACTAGAGCTGAGCTTATTGTTATATTCTAGTTATATTATGTTCAACTAGAGAAGCTTCCTCTCCAGGGTGAAAATTACAGTACCATCCTGGAACACAAGCGGGGGAAAAATAGGAAGGGAAGAAGGGAGAACCAGTTACTGGTGTTTAATTGATAACCTAAATCTAGCAGCCCTATGAATATTTAGTTTCATGAGGCAATGTATTTCCTTCCCTTTGTGCTGTGTTTTCTGTTCTGTTGTTAATTTTAAGCAAAATCAGTTGTGGTGACCACAATCTTCCTGTCTTATCTACCCAGTCCATGAGATTTTTATGAGTGTAGTCTGCATAGTCAATACTGTATGTATGTATATAACACCACATGGTGTGTGTTATTCATACAATACTGTATGCATGTATATAACACCACATGATGTATGTGTGGGTAGTGTATCATGATAGAGTAAAAGGAGTTAAGAATCTAAAACTTGCTTATTGTAAATAATGTGGCAGTAAATATAGGTGTGCATGTACTCTTCAGATGAGTTTTTTTATCTCTTCACATATTCCCCTAATTATTCCACCTGGAAGTGGAAATGCAGGATCACATGGAATTCTTGTTGTATTTTCAGAAATCACTAAACTGGGGGATATTGGGTACTTCGGTGATGACTGTGGTATGATAATATACATCTGAAGATTTAAGAACCAATATCCTTAAATCATATAATGATGTAAAAAAATGTATCTTGATAATATAGGACATAATTTTGAAAGAGTTGATGGTCAGTCTGAAAAGACAGTATCTCTAAATCTTAACAAGATGTAGGAAATGCTTTAATAAACTTGAGTTTTTTCAACTTAGATTTTAGGAGAGAAAAAGTTATCTCTGTTACTCAGTTTGGAACATGATGATAACTTTAGAGGCAGCAAATGATGAAAAAAAAAACTTTCTTTTAAATGTAAGTTATTCCTAGCAAATTGTTCTTTAGCTCAGTATTTCTGTATGCCAGTCTCATTCAACCCCTAATTATCCTGATTATCACAACTTGTTGTTATGACTCTGTAAATGAGATTCAGATTTCAGACATGCTAACTTCCACTGGGATGGTGAGGTTTCACTTAGAACTCAAGCCAAATGCATATCCCAACAATATGAATATACTGGGTGGAATCCATATTACAACAATATAAGCATACAATTCTATCGACAATAGAAAGGGGAGGGAGATACAAACCTTTTGGCAGTGTGGAAGGCTGGCAGCATGGGTCAGGCAGTAGTGGGACTCCAGAGAATTCCTGGCCACCATCCATAGGAGACGAGAGCCACTTCCTAGAAAAAATGTCACCCATGGCTTCTACCAAAAGCTGAAAAAGATTTCAGGTCCAAAAGTTCAGAGTCCATAAATGTCTCAAATGGCTTAACCAGTCCCCGTTTGTCACACTCTTAAAAGTTACATTGTTAGGACTTATCTTTTACCTGGAGCTTCTGACACTATCCAGTTTTTATCTGTTCTGGTCTTTTGCAATCTCTTTATCAATGTCTTTGTAAACAAGTAGTTACTTTTTAACTGCTAACCTAAGTTGCTCTATTTCAGTTGCCTCCACCTCTCAGTCAGTCAGGGTTATTATCATTTCACTGCATTCAACAGACTCATCATCACCTCATTCTCATTTAATTTACACATAGAAAATATCTTCTATTAATATTATTTTATCATATCACTCCACCACTTAAAACACCAGGGTACCTCTTTATTGTTTACTTTTGGAGCCAGCAATCTGTGTGCCATGTGTGCGAAGTTGCCATAAAAGGTTCTTTTAAATGGTAGCAGGAGGATTTTGTCTGGGCAATATTATCAAGTTGCCAGAGGTTATATCTTTCTATTCTTACTCCTCTCATGACACCCATATTATTTTCCTTCAGATTCTTTTCCCTGGTTCCATGCCATTTCAAAGCACGGAAAATGAACATTTCTTTCAGCTCTGCATCTCTGTATACTCTGCAATAACTAGGTCACTGTTTCTCTTAATAGTAAAGCAGAATAAAGTCGACTCAGTGACAGAGTCATTTGAATTATTTCTTTGAGTTCCTTACTTTTGTTGGGGGCTGTGGCCTCCAGTAGTCGTGCTGATGTATTAAAATAGCTATTGTTAGCATTGTGGGTGGAGAATTGGAGAAGGGAAGTTAAGCCTTCTCTAGAGAAAGGAGGATTAAAGGATCAGGGAGGGGACAGAGATAGAGACCCGGAAAGAGAACAGGACAGGACAGTAAAGAGAACAGAAGAGAGAGAAGAAAACAGATAAGCTTGGAAGTCATCTGGAGAACTGAAGAGAGTTTTCTGTTGCTGTTTTCAATGTGAGATGTCTGACATGCTTGCTGTGTTGCTGTATCGAGTGAGTTTTGCTGACACTGGGTCACTCTGGAGTTGGAGTTGAAAGAATGCTGGAGCAGTGCCTTTTGAAGAAGAATTGACAATGCCATCCTGGTTTTCCTCACTGAATTTGAATCTCTTGCTTTCGGAGAATGATCGATGAATCCCTCTTGGCTTCCTCTGGCTTGGAGTGAGTGGAGCTGTGTCTTTGAAGAAGGAGTGGTGGTGCCATCTTAATTAACTCCTTTATCCAGCTTAAGGTGGGGCAGTCGCCATTTTGTGGCCACACATGGTTGTTTCAGCCATGTGCGCTTTGGACTAGAGACTGGACTGTGTGGTAAGATCGCCAAGGGAGTTCCCTTATACCCCTCAGTGACTCTTGTCTAACTTGTCTTCTATTAAGTAAATGTGTTTCTGTCTCCCTCTTATCGTTCATGTGGTCTTGCTACTGCATGTGCAGTCTGGGATGAACCTGGTGTGTGGCTGGCTTTAAAAGGGCCAGCTGCTCCCCTTTGCAAGTTTGGTTATTTGTTTTGCCTGTTTTCTCACCCAATATCACTTTCCTAAATGGAAAAATTTAACCATCACATTGGGGATAGGAATCTGGAAATGGGGAAAGTGCTTGGTGAAAAAGATTCTTAAAGAATAGGAATCAATTATTTTTAAAGCAATGTATTATTTTCATTTGGAGAGCAAAACAACATCCTAACAAAATTCAGTAGCACCAAATTCTAAGCATTGAGTTTGAATCAGGTGAAAGATAAAGTCAAAACTCTCTCTTATTCTTTTTAGGTTAATAAAAAGTTTGAGTCAGTAAAGAGTTTTGAAATACTAGGTAGTATTTAAAAATTCTACATTAGAATAATGTCAATTACTAATTAGACATATTTACCAAATAATGATAATGCCCTTAGAGGATCATTTCTTAACATGGTCATTTTTCCCATGTAGAGAGAAACACAGGTCTTCTCTAAGCCTCATGTAATAACAAGCATGATCAGAATAAATGTATATAGAGTGTGACAGAGTAAACACACCTTCGTACAGTGCACAAGTCAGTATGCAATAGCTATGAATTCAGAAAGAATGTGATATGAATTGTAGCCCAACCACAGACTGTCTTTGTGGAAGACAGCTGATCTCTCTGAAGTAATGCGACTTCCCAGGCATGTACAGGAACAAAATACTGAAGTATGTGTGATTCAGAACAATGTCTGTGGTAGAACAGTAAATGCTCCAGATAGACTACTTATTTCTATGCCTCATGCTAGATCCTGACAATAGAATAGAAAGTTAGACATATGTCTTGCTCTCAGAAAACTCCATGATAATTAAACAATAGAACAGTTGTTGTAAGGATTGTACTAAAATAGAAGAAGCAGAATTATGTTTTAAAAGATTGTGAATGTAGATAGGTAAAAAGATGTTTTTTGGCAAGACATTCCAGAGAATTATTCCAGTGATTTTTAGCCGTTAGAAAGACCTCAGTCTGCCTACTTGTGAGCTGTAATACCCCTTGGGGCTCTTCAATTCAGAGTAAGGCTGAATCATTTATTAAATTAGAGACTTACAAAGAGAACGCCCAGTGTGAGTCAGAGAGAACTGTTGCTAATTCTCACATTGCCCGCTGGCTCTTTGAGGTTTTGCTGAACCCTTCCAGTGTGGGAGGGCCAGGACAAAAGAGATGGGCACAAGGGATATTTAAACTTTCCAATTCAGTTCCTTTCCTTTAATGCTTCTATGCATTGTTGTTGTTTTCTGGCCTTAGGGCCTATTGCAGTGTTGCCTCCTTTTGATAAGGAGAATGTAATGCTAAATCAAGGGATTTAAGCCAAAGCAAACTGAAGCTGCCTCACCTATTCAAGGACAAGAACACAATCTCTCTCTTCCCTGCCTATTGTCTCACAGTTCTCTTTTCAGGTAGTTCCCATAGTCTGACAACATCTCACCCTGTGGAGTCTTTGGTGGTCTGTTATTTTAGGAGCTGGAATCTCCTTTGGAGAGACTGCTCTAAATTAGAAAAGCATCTGAATGTTAAGCTGGTATGGAATACAGCTGGGAAAAATTCAGTACAGTCAAAATGGAATCGGATGGTTCAGAAATTATACATTTTAGAAAAAGAGCAAGAAAGGTAAATTTTCTGACTTGAAAAGAGGATGACTCACCTTGTATAATTAAATATTCAAAATAAATACATGCCCACCCTTTTTTCTTTTTTGGACTCTGCAATATGGAGCAATACAAGAAGAAGCATGCTGGCAAGATTTTAGTTTTTAAAGAAGTGAAGAAAATAACAAATGTACCTGAAATGGTTTTCTCTGGATAATAAAAAATTCTCAAAATGTAGGTTTCATTCTTAAACACTGTCTTCTTTCAGACTTGATGTCCTCAAGCCATAACTTTATGTTGCATAAAAATAATACCTGAGAGTGTTAGGGGGCTGTGGGCCCCAGTATTGATGTTGATGCATTAAAATAGCTATTGTTAGCATGGTGGGTGGAGACTTGGAGAAAGGAAGTCAAGCTTTCTCAAGAGAAAAAAGGATTAAAGGATCAGGGAGGTGATAAAGACAGGGAAAGAGACAGTAGAGAACAGAATGTAAGGGGACAGAGAAGAGAACAAAGATGGAAGGTAAAGGAGGAGCAGTAGAGAGGTTGAAGGCCTCAGAGCTGCCGCTGCCATGTGGGGCAGTAGGCAGGGAAGGAAGTCAAGCTATGGGCTTCCATTCCCAACCCCGGGCCAGTGAGGAGCCCAGGGAAGCTTGTTAGAGAAACATGTATCCTGTGGGAGCTGCCTTGGAAACATGGTACTTGAAAACTTGGTTTAATTTTGAAACTGTAAAGCTTGGAAGTCTTCTGAAGAACTGAAGAGAGTTTACTGTGTTGCTATTGAGATATCTGAAGTGCTTGCTGTGTTGCTGTATTGAGTGAGTTTTGCTTATGCTGGGCCACTTTGGAGTTGGAGCTGAAAGATTGCCAGAGCAGTGCCTTTTGGAGAGGAATTGATGATGCCATCCTGGTTTTCCTCACTGGATTTGAATCTCCTGCTTTCAGAGAATGATCGACGAAACCATCTTGGCTTCTTCTAGCTTGAAGTGAGTGGAGCTGTATCTTTGAAGAAGGAGTGGCATCACCATCTTAACTCCTTTATCTGGCTTAAGGTGGGGTAGTTGCCATTTTATGGATGTACATGGCTGCTGCAGCCTTGCGCACTTTGGACTAGAGATTGGGATGCATGGTAAAATTACTGAAGGGGTTCCCTTGTACCCCTCAGTGACTCTTGTCTGATTTGTCTTTTAATAAGTAAATTTGGTTTGTTTTTGTTTTTGCCTCCCTCTTAGTTTATGTGGTCTTGCTACTACATGTGCGAGCTGGGAAGAACCTGGTGTGTGACTGGCTTAAAAGGCCATTGCTCCCCTCTATAAGTTTGGGTAAGCACCCCGTTTTGCTTCTTTGGTCACCCGATTTCAGGAGGACATTTCTACAATGTCAACCTAAAAACATCCTTCCAGATTCACTTGTTAGAGTCAATAATTTTTCTTTTTTAATTTCTATATTCAATGAGTTTTTGATTTTAATTTAATAACATTATGTCTTGTCAAAGAAAAACCAATTTCATTTTCTAAGTTTCACATGCTTTGTACAATATTTTTTTGAGAAAAGAGACTCTAATAGTATTACCTATGAAGAATCATCAAACTTAGCCATGTGAGATGGCTGACTGTGCCCCAGTGCCTAAACCTCCCACCCTGCAATTTAGTTCTGTTTTGAGGTTGACTTGTGGCACAGGTGGGATTTTCAAGTAAGTACTGACTTCAGAGACCTCTGTATCTTTGCCCCGTATGTCTTATTTACACTCCATATTTTCTTTCCAGGAATCTTGGAATTGTAAATCACTGCCATCTCTTCCTAGTAGTTTCACCCTTCATCTAATTAGCAAAAGCAAAGTGTACAAATAAAATGACTTGGTGAATCTGAGTAAATAAAGTCCTGAAGAAACTGCTAAGTTTCTTAAGACCATCAGTTTTAATTGCAAGACCATCAGTTATAACTGCAATATTACTGACCACAAACAATCAGCCAGTATAAGATTTCTTGAGAAGCAGCTTATCCCTACAAAGGAGAAACCCAGAATCGGAATTTCATGCATACTTTGCAATATGGTTGGAAATTATAGTCATGGGTATTCTTTACTTCAAACTGACTTAAGTGATAAAATAAGAGTCTTTCTAGGCCAAGAAGAAAAACCCTTTGGCCCTATTTCTTATGGTCAAATAACTATGTAATTTTTCAGAGTTCTTTCTAGGACTCAGAACACACATGTTTACCATGAAGAATATAAGCAGTGACACTGAGCAAACCAATTATGAATAACAGACATTTATTCCAGGTCTTATAACAGCTTAAGTTGCATCCCTATTACAGTCAAGCTTGAAATTAGGCACAGGTAGTGCTACATTAAACAAAATCACTTTATCTTAGATTTTTAATTAAAGAAAATACATATTCCTATATAAAAATACAAATACATATTATCTTTAAATAAATATATATATATATATATTTCCACTTCTCACTTCCAAGATTTAGTGTAACGTGCTCCCCATGACAGTAGATGGTATAGCAAGGCAATTAAGATCCATTTTACTTACATGAAGTTTCCCTTAGAAAAAGTTCTACAAAAAGGTTCATTTCTCCCTTTTAATTAAAAAGTGAAAGCTGATCTTTCCATTAGGAGATCTTAGAAAACATACGTGGTTTGACATTTCACATGATGAAGTTGTTGACAACCGTGCACTTCACTGTCCTGTATGCTCTGCCTCCCATTCTGTTAAGTGAAAGGCTCCAAAGTTACTAGAAGTAAATACAGATGTTCTCACTTACTCTGCATCTGCTCCAGTGTCCAGCTATCAGCTTGTTTCCTTCAACTACTCTTAAATTATTCCCTAAGGCCAGAAAAGAACATCAGACACATTTTTATTCCATAGTATAAGCACAATAAAGAAATATTTTAGGAGGAAAAGGAAATGTTGTGGTGGGAGTAGAAAGGAGATTCTTGCTTTTAATCACTAATTAGAATGGTCTATAAATATGAACCATTGAATGACTTGATGGCATTTTGTTTTATAGCTTGAGTATTTATACATTTATTGATTGCAACAAACACTTGGAGTAAAAAGCCTTTGCTTTCATTTAATAAAAAGTATAATAAGTTTTTCATTGTTAGTCAATGTAAATGACAACCTGATAGACTAGATGTTGCAAAAAAATCTAATCTCAATTAAATGCTAACCAAATAAATGTGTATCACAGAAATCTGTACTATGAGATTTCTAATTTATATGCACATCACAATGTATAGCAACACTGTAAACAAGAAAGGCAAAAGCTATAGAGCAAACTTTCTCATAGATCATTTCTATTATAAAGAGTAATTTGACCAAGGTCCAAGTCATTATTACTGTTTGTTAAATAAAATTCTTCTTAATGGCACTTGGGAATTCCTAGGTTAATGAAATGGGATTAGAAAATAGCCACTATGAAGCTACAGGTTTCTAACATTTTTAATAGCATGAAGGATAGTGTTTTGGGACAGTGGTTTGGGACTTATTTATGTCAGTAAATACTACTTTTTGTATGAAATGAAGAAGGAACTCAAGTAATACCTTTATTGTATATAAATAGCATATAACTTATCTGAAATGTTATTATGGCTATTTTGTTGACTTTCTGTATGTCAGTGATAATCTTTGTTTTAAGACCATGTATGACTAAATCAAAAATGACAGATAACTGAAACATATTTTCCTGTTTAGAATGTTTAGAATGTATAGATGGAGTCCCATTATGAAGTTATTGTTATGGTATTTTATTTCATTTGGATCTTTCAGGTGTGCTTTAATAAAATAGCCAGCAACCTGGAAGACAGGGGTTTATGGTAATTTAAAGTAATTTCAAAATTCATAGCGACTAACCGGAAATATTTATTTAAAAGGATTTCATATATATTTGAAATCTGTACACACAGAGAGACACACAAACAAATTACAGATAGAGTCAAAGCAGAACTAAAGTCTCTAACTTTAGTTATATGAAGAAAAGGGAAAGAGAGGGAGTGCTTATATCAACAGTATTCCACATAATTAGGAAAATGTCTATGTTCCTATTTTGAGAGAATCAAGCACCAGGTGGAGCTTGTTGTAAAGAACCCAAATGTAGCATGATAGACAACATTGAAGGTGGCACAACATAAGACAATTCTGGGAGTTTAGAAGTCAGGAAAATCCTTGATTCCAACCAAGTCCAGGGAGACCAATGACTGCTTTCCAGGACTCTCCCAGTTAAGCTCAGAAACACCTCATTCTAGGCAATGGGGTGGTTGATGTATCACCAGAGCATCTAGGTATGGAATCCAAGTGCTAGTGCTGAGTACTGAAAGGCAACACAACTGTGCACTGCAGCCAGTCACCTGGATTTGAATCCCTTCTCTCCATTGGACTTGGTAGGTGAAGGAGACTTTCTGCCCTCTGTTTTCTCCCTCTGAGGTTCAATGTCAAATAAATGGAGACACTTTCTAACCTAATCAGCCCAATGAAATAATAAATATGAAGCAACACTTAACTGGGTTGAAATAAAATGGTCATTTCATTTTCTGCCAAACTGCAGCTAATACACACACACACACACACACACACACACACACACACATGCACATAATATATATGTATGACATTCTCATAGGAAGGAATGGTGAAGTTAGACTTGATACTAAAGCTGTTTGAAACCATATTTTATCAATATCCTCTCTATAGTAAATACATAGGAAATAAAATGATGTGGTGTCAGCCATCCTTTCCAATCACCCATCATAAATGGGAAGCATGCTGAAAATAGGGTAATGACTAGATTCAAAATGGTTTAGTAATGCTGACGTAAGTACTGATATGTCACATCACTAGACTACTGTTCTTTTTATTCAGAATTTCATGTTTAAAACATAAGGACAAAAATAAAGATATATAACAGCCACACTACAGCGATTCATGTTAGTTATTTTATTCCCCAGTTATCTTTTTATTGGATGAAAGAGAAAAGGAAGCAAGTGTGGGACAATATAAGCAGCCCATAGTACCTCTATTTGAACAGGGATGGAAAATCCAAATGTAACTAGAGGAATGCATTTCAAAAGTGTAGTACTATTTATGCTAATAAATACTAAGAAAGAAATAAAGGAAAACTTTTTAAAAAAATAATGCATATTTTTATTGAATAAGTTTTGTTTACATTTGCCTTTTGGGTGTTCCTCCCCCCTCCTCCATCCCACCCTCCTAGTCTCTCCATCTCTTCTTTCACTGTCATTTATTGTTTTTTAGTCCCTTGGGTTCTTCCTTTTCTTTCCTGTTAGCAGCATCCTTTTGTATGGTGTGGACATGGTTTCCTGGGCACAGTGGCCTGTGTTTAGTTTTCCAAGTGGCTTTTTGCTGCTGGGCACCAGTTCACACATGATTGTGTTCTTTCAGTGCCTCTTTCTTCTTTCTGGTTGGCTGCTCGGCCCATCTTCTGTCATATTTTGCTCCTTCTTTGTTTTGTAGTTCTGATTGCTGGCGTTGGGAGCGTTTCTCCTGGCCAAAGTTTGTGCACCAATTTTTCAATCCCGCTAGGCCCTGGCAGATGGTTGGTCCAGTTCGTCGTGGGGACACTGCCTGTCTCTGTGGCTTAAGGAAAGCTTTTTTTAACAAAAGTTTTGTCTAGTATTTTCAATCTTCAAAAATAGGATTCTAAATCTGAGATTAATACCACAGATTAAACTGGGGTTCATAGACTTTGAGATAAATTGACTCAGTCAATACTTTTTTTTTTTTTTTTTTTTTTTGGTGGAATCAACCCTAATTTCTTTGACCTTTATTATAGGAACAATTTGTGGAAATTATGACAGAAAGGATACTATTCATTCTATCACTACAGTAATAATCTAAAAGACTGTGTTTAATTTAGTTCATCCCTTTGGTTTCTCTCTATACTGCATACCAGTGAAACCAAGTAGTATTCTTCTTCCTCCATCTGGTTTACTAAGCATGATATTTTGATGTTTTCTGGGTTCACCCATGTCACTGATAGGATTTCATCTGTTTTTTTTTTAACTGAAGAATATTGCATTCTGCATATAGACCACATTTCTCAGTTGATGGCTACTTAAGTTGTTTACAATTTTTGGCTATTGTAAAGAATGCTTCCATAAACAACTCGGTGCATATAACTCTTTAAATTAGTAGTAGTCCATGTTGGTGTGGATTTATTTCTGAGACCTCAATTTTTTCCCATTGAACTTTGTGTCTGCTTTTAGTCTATTACCATACAGTTTTATTACTTAATGAAGGGAGTTCTGCACCTCTTTATATTTAAGAAAAATATTTTCTTTAATATCTGATGATAACTTTTATTTCACATTTGGAATAGGAAACCATTTTAGATTGCCTTACAAATAATAACTTTAATTTTAGTGCCTACTAGTGTAATTTCCATTGGATCAAATACTTGAGCAGGAAATAGTTTACTAGAAAAACATTACCATGGGTCAGGGATTTTTGTTCCAATTTTGCACATCAAGAATGCCTCCTTAACATCCAAATAGTCAGTGGAAACTTAATGAAGTGCTGGTGAGCCTTTTTTCAAGTACCACTCTCTAGAGATTTTATAGTTAATTATAGTGATTGTATAGCCTATAACAGAATACTCAGTAGATAAGAATTGTCAGAAAGTTCAATGTGAGCAGTAAATAAATATATCTTAGATCATTAAAATGTAGTACATTTATATATAATGTAGTACATTATGATAAATTTTTGCAACTCTATGAAATTTTTTTTGCATATTAAAGAAAAAAATGGAGCCACATACTGAAAATTTTACTTCCATTTAGCTGTATAAAAACAAACTCTTTAATAAAATGAACTGGAACTATAAATTCTTCCACTAAGCCTACATCTAAATAAAATAATTTTTGAAAAACTTTACCTATGTCAAAATTTATTTTATGCAGAGAAATACATTAGCTCAATGAGCTCAAGAGAGAAAAAGTTTTGTCAAGGAATCAGAATTTATATATAATTTAACCATGCAAACTTTTATGCATTGTTCTTCCGTGTATTCCCAAATGCCTTTGTGTTGAAATAGCCTCTTGTCATTTGATGGTGAAGAGTAAAGAAAAGAAGAAAGAAAAAAAAATAATTTAAATCCATAACAAATTGAACTATTAAACCCCCTGTATTACTAGATTATAGAAATATAAAACCTGGGACAAGATACTAGCTAATTTTCAAAATGGTTAAAAGAATAACAGAGTGACACATACATACTTCCCCTTACTGCCCTTATGAAATGGACACATACTATAGAAATCAGTTTGAGGGTGTCAATTTAAAAGAAAAAGAACAATATACATGATGAAGCTAATATTAAAGGGGTAAAGAACAAAACTGATAACTCAGAAAAAATTATTACTGGCACATATTTTTCTTCAGCCTTCATTGTTCAAAATACAAAACTATGCTTTTATGTTGAAAATGTGATTTAATTTATGAAAAATCAATTTGCAAAATCCTTTTTCTGTATAATTTCCATCATCAAGGCATGACTTTATTGTAAAGTAAATGCAAGTGACACTTATTCACAACCACCATTCAGCACAGTTGCACTCCTGGGCATTTGTCCCAGACAAATGAAGACTTATTTTTACACAAAGAGTTGCACACAAATGTTCATAGATGCTTTATTCATGATATTCCCAAACTGGAAGTAATCCAGCCATATTGCATAAATATGATGGAATACTATACAATAATAAAAAGAACTGACACACACCAGCCATATTGCAATATGATGCATGAACAAAACCTAAGTCAGTATGATTACATTTTTATATTATTCCCTAAATAAAAAAATATAGAAATAGAGAACAGATGGGTGTTTTCCAAAAGTTAGAGATGTCAGAGTAACAATAGTGGTGAGCAGGAGAGTGAGTAGATGTAATTAAAAGCAACTGGATGAGTATTGTGGAAATGGATATGTTCTGATCTTAGCTGTATCAATGTCAAGTCCCTAGTTGCGATAATGTTCTACTGGTTTTATAATGATGATTGTGATCACTGAGTGGAACTGGGTAAAGAGTTTAGGAGATTTCTCTGCATTCTTTCTTCAATTGCATCTGAATCTACAATAACCTCAAAATAAAAGTTAGTTTTTTTAATTTTTGATTAACTAAAATAAGATTAAAGAAAGTTTTCTCTTAAGTGAATTCCCAAGGAATAAGATATAGGTCACTTGTGATTTTAAATTTGTAACAAGGAACACATCATACCTAGCTGCCTTTCGTTGAACTTTTTGATAGAACAATTGCTCAGAATTGCACTACCTAATGAGTATCAACTTGTTGAGCTTCTGATTCATTTCTCTTGGGTTAGAACAAAAGACAGAATTATACTAATTACAAAGTAATACTAAAAAATCTTTAAATAGAAGCAAATTAAGGCCAAATAGTAATTTTCTTAATGTCTCTCTAGTGCACAGAAACTTTCCTAATGTAGTCATTAAAAGTTTTGTGTCATACTGCTACAATGGATGTACCACTGTATCAATGACTGTTTTGTGGGTTATTTCCAAGAATTGGAGAAGGCAAAAGGACAGTAATGGTGAGCAGAAGGGTGAGTAGATATGGTAATTAAAAGCAACTCTAAGCTGAGTCTCAACTGGAAAGGGACCTTGTACCAACAAAGTATTATAAAAACAGTAATATTTTACCACTGTAGATACACTAATTAGGCAAAGTGTAAGTTAGCAACTTAAAATGAAACTGAACTAAGTAGCGATATGGCATCCTTAATCCTAAAGACTCATTCCAGGTCCTCACAAATGGAAAATAATAGCATTTGGGGATAAGGAGTATATAGTGCAAATATAATCAGGAGGAAATGATTGTTTGTCTCCTTTGTCCATTTTTAATTGGGTTTCTTTTTGTCGAGTTGTGTAAGTTCTTTGTAAATCTTGAATATTAACCTCTTGTAGAATGTATGATGTGCAAATATTCCTCCCATTCAAAAGGCATGTTTTTAATGATACTTTCTTTTGCTCTATAAAATCTTTTTCATTTGCTAGCTCCATTTGCTTGTTTTGCTTTTATTTCCTTTGTCATTGGAGGTGAGTCCACCCTAAATAAAACCCTGAGGCCAATGTCATGAAGTATTTTGCCTATGTTTTCTTTAATTCATTTGTAGTTTACTACCCATGCTGACATCATGAATAGGACCAGAGGGCATTATTATAAGCACAATAAGTCAGAAGGGGAAAGATCAATAACAGATGATTCCACACATATGTGGAATATAGAAAAATAAAATAAGTGAACAGATAAGACTAAACCAAGGAAATCCTAGAAATCTGACTCTGGAATTTAGGCCACCAGAGGGATAGACTGGGGAGAGTGAATAAGAGGTTAGGGAACCCAATGGATTATGTTGGACGATTGTAAACATTTTGTTGGTGGATGTCATTCATTAAAATACATTTGAAGAGATGTAAATTTATACCTCTGAATCATATACAGTGTTGAAAATTAACATAACCCTCCAAATAAATAACAACAAAAAGGTTGAAGATTCAAGAGCAATGTCTAAAAATCTCAAGAATTTTAAATGTAACTTGAAAAACAACAGTCTAACTGGCAAGCAAAATTATTAAGGTTTCCTAAGCTAAACTAATAGGGATAAACCTCCAGAGCCAAGATAACATTAGCTTCAGTTTCACAAGTGTACTTTATTCGTCATCAGTTATAACTCATATGCAATTTTGATTTTAAAATGGAAAAAGAGAGAATGAAGAACATTAAAAGAAACTGATGGAGCGCCAAAACACGGCTCGTGATCAAAGCAACCAGAGTGCTCTCTAAGGAAGAAGTGATGTCAGAGGAGGGCGTGTTAGTCTTGCCAGCATCTGCTTGTCTTCCATGTACAGCAGTGGGTGGTGAGGAAATGCTTCGGTACAATGTGAAAGCACTTATCGTCCCAAAGAATAAATGGGTTTCTTTGAGACACAAGGGTTCAAACATTATATGTTCAAAAAAGTCCAAACAAATCATTTGCATATTGTAAAATATATTCAAACTTTATATAAAGTTACATTGCATGAAAGTAATAGAGCTAAGTTTTTAATAAATGCTGTATATGTGTCTGGTAATTATCACCTCCAGGAACTGCATTATACCTGTAATTTCTTTCACATGCATCTTACATCTTCCAAGATCCAAGGAACTCACCATTTTTTACCCCTCACATGTCTGGAAATAACAGATATTCAAAGAATGCTGTTGAATAAAGATGGCATTTCATTTAATCCTCAAACATTTCTGTGCAGTAGACACTGCTATCACAATTTCGGCAATGATGGAAACTGGATTCACTACAATTTAAGAACTTGCCCAAGTTGCTCAGCTAGAACTAGTCTTGACTTCAATAGTCAGGCACCTTACATTACCTTTGAAATTTTCAGCAATGAAAAAAGGCAAAGAGAGAAATAAGTAAATGATACTGGTGTGTTGCTATGTAGCACATCCTTCCCTGCTTCCCAGCTTCACTTGTTGCCATGGTTTCTTCTAACAGCACACCCACCAATGACAGCTTAGCTATCTATCTACTAACACCAAAATAGGTAATGTCAAATAAATTAGAGCTACAGGAGTGGTCTGTTTATTCTCTCAGCTAAATTTCTTTATTGCTCTCAATTCTAGCATGCAAAAAAGAGAACAGTATTCAATTTCAATGAGTGTATGTGATGCTAGCAATTGTCAAAGTTTTTTTTAACCCTGGCAGGCAGCCTAATCCTGGGTATCACTAATGTCTGTCTCACATTTAAATTACACAGAGTTTGACACAGTATCATACTTTCTATCTATGGGGGTCACTATCATAAGAAGGATTATTTATTCTTTCAGTATAGGACCTTACATATATAGGTATAATCCAGTGGTTCAGAAACTTCAAATATAATATAAATTAGTAACACATAGAGAAAAGAACAGATTTAGTGCATTCATAACATTGGAAATTATATTTCTTCACCTAGAGCTGATATAATTTTACATAGAAAATTATATATAGAAACAATCATGAAATCATGAGCTTTTACTTGTTCCTTTTGCAGCTGTGGAATGTCTGGGCTTGAAGTAACTCAGTGGCAGGTCAGAAACCAAACAGAAATTTCTAAGCTTCTCTTTTAGTTGTTTTTTTCCATCAAAACATGTGTTTCTTATCTTCTAGAGATGATATAAAAGTTTACTAAAAATCCAGAACTAGACCATACTATTTCTCTCAAAACATAATCCATATCTAGTGGGATATTTAGAAACAAACTTTTTTTCATTTAAACAGCAAAATGATAACAACTGGAATAAAAATAAAATTATAGCAACTGCAAATTAAATAGCTATATTTGTTACACTTTGCATATTTATTGTATAGTTTGTTTCTATAGTTGATATATCTTACGTATTTTTGAAATATATAAGATATGTTCAAAATATTCTGTACATGTGGCTCAGGAAACCCCTAATCTCTCTTTCACACACACATGCATACACACACACACAAACACAAATGACAAAAGAAGTGCCAAGCAGAGCTGTTATTAATTTTTTAATGACAAGTGGGAGCATAGGGATCTTTGATCTTTGCTTGTCATCACATAACAGACTGGTATTTAATGTAGTTCTTGAAAATAAAACAAATCAAAGTCAAACATTTTTAATTAGTGGTTTAACTATGTGATTAATGATGGCTTCTTAAAGAAAATGCCTGTATCGGTTAATGAAAAACTCATTATTTCTAAAAGCTGGTTTCTTCTACTTAATGACTTCTAATAGGCAGATAAATTGAACAACAACATATGAAACCTATTAGCCAGAACATTTCACAAGGAACAAATTTGAATATTATGTTGCAGGTTGTTGATCACCTAGAAGGAAGGTAATGAAACAACATTGCACAAAGGTCTCTGCTCAAGTGGCATGCAACTAGCTTTACAGCAACTAACAACAGAACTGAATCTTATTTGCATAAAGAAGTGTACTGAAATAAAAGCACTTACAAAAAGATAAAATTAGCCTTTGAAAACACAATTCTGGTGGTGTTAACATGCTTTATTGATTTTCTTGGGAGAAATTTCAATCCTATAGGAAATAAACAGAAAATAAAATTTATTCCAGTAAAATAAGTCAGGTAGGTTCTAAAAAAAACTGGTTAAAAATATTGGCAATCCACAGAATTCAAAGGCAGGTGAATTTTTTGTTTGTTTGCTTGTTTTTAAGTTAGTAAAGCAGTTATTTTGCTGGAAGAACATACCAAGCAAAGACTTAGCCTATAATGCCAGTTGAACTTTGTGCAAGTTCAGTTTAAGATATTTCACAGACAATTGTCTTTATACTCTTAACCTATCTGACACTCAGCAAATTTATCTGTAAATTGGAAATAATATTATCTATGTCAAGGGGTTATGGTGAAGTATGGTATGATGCATGTAAAACATTTTGTTCATATTAGTTGTAGTGCTGTTTTTATTAATGTAATTGCTGTTTTACTATATGTCAATAAAATGTAGTTAATCTCCTTAATAATTAATTGCATAATCACTATGCAATAAAGTCCAAAAGCAAGACAGGTACATCTATTTATTAGAAAATATAACCAATGTCCTCTAGTCATTTCACAAATAAATATTTGGAACATTTATTTAGAACATTATAACAAATAAATTCCCCCGAATAAAGTATAAATATATCTGTTATCATCAGCATTTTTTTTAAATGTGTCATATATCATCTATGAGTAGATACAAAGTAAGGACTATCTAACATCATTTATCTGCATTTAGTTTGGAGGGGGTAAGAGATGTATAGGTTTATTTGGAGTTGGAAATGGGTTTTGTATATTATTTAATAAACTATCCAATAGTAAATTTCTCATTAGAACTAGTTATCCACAACCTAAAAACTCTGGTGAATATTCACCTATTTTTTCTCCATTTACTGAATTTTAGTTTTTCATCAAAGCAAACCTGATTTATTTTTAAAGAAGTTTAATGCCTTGGCCAATGCCCAAATCAAATTAAATCATACTTTCTCTGAAGGACAAATACTGTTTTTCAAAAAGATTTATGCCAGTTCCCAAGTCAAATTAGATTGTTCTTTTCTCTCTGATACAACAGTGAGTTCCTTCTAGTTCTGTTTGGTCTTTTTATCATTCTGTCTCCTATTAAGACTGTCTAGACCACAGGCTATAATCTGAAATGGCTCCCAAATGCATTTTAAGCCCCATAGAGGGTTTATAAGGACAGGCATGATTTGGCTCTTATTTACTTCTTTAGTCTTTCCCTGAACCATTGTCTCTACTGCTAATATGCCAGCACACCATCACCCACCTGTACGCCTGGATCCATGTGCAAGGGTTTTTGGTCTGATTTTGTTTTGTTTTGCTCTATCTTCATAGGTCTGTCCTCATTCCTCTAATTTCAACACAGAAGTTGATCTTTTACAAGTGTTTTCCTCAGATTACATTTTCAAAGTATCCAGGCCGTCATTATCTCTTTTACACCTGAACCAGAGTGATAGCACCACAACCAGTGTTCCAGCAACCATTCTTGACTTGCATTCTTGCATGATAGCAGCCAGAGTAAATACTCTGGCCATGGGGAGATTATGATAATTTCATAGTTTTTGTAGGAGAACCACAAAAACAGACTAGAACAAAAGAAGGGATAGCTAAATCTATAGAGAGGTGAGGAGAGAGAGAGATCTATTCACAAACAGACTACATCTAGGGAAAAAAAGAATGGCAAGGAGTGTTCCAAGAATTCCAAATGCATGGAGCTCAAGTCCCCCAAAGCAAAATAATCCGGTTGATTTTTATCAGCAACTATATGAAAGGAAATGTCAAAAGAAAATACATTTCTGAAAATTAAGGGGCAAATCACCAAAAAAATAGTGATGCATAATTGGAGGGGTCTTCTCTTGTTATCAGCTTAGTATACTAATCTGAAAACTGTAGCCAAATCTATCACTATTCTTCACTTCTAGATGCCAACTGTATGGAAACTCACAATTCTGATCAGTTGTGGCTCTGAGAACCAATCAACCTAAGCAGAATGTATAGAGGACCCAATACTCCATTGCCTCACCAGTATTTACTTTCATTCTTTTTTTAATAATAGCTATGTTGATAGATATAAAGTGGCATATCACTGTGGCTTTAAATTGCATTTTCCTAATGAGTCATCTGTTTGGTTAACACATTCTTAGGTTTATTCATTTGTATAGCATTTTTTGAAAAACATTCAAATCTTTTGTCCCTGTTTAATTATATCATTTGTTCTGTTGTTATTAAGTTGGAGTAGCTGTTCATATTTTCTGGATATTGGCCCTTCATTACATCTATGATTTGTGAATATCTTCCCATCCCTTTAGTCCCCTTTTTACTCTGTTAATAGTATCCATGGATGCACAAAAGTTTTCAAGTTTAATGCAATCCAGTTTATCTATGTTTTCCTTTTGTTGCTTATGCTTTTGTTATCATACGAAAGATTAAATTCAATGGCATGAAGATTTTCCACTTTGTTTTCTTCTAAACTATTATAGTTTTAATTTATATACTTAATATGCATACTTATTAAGACCTCATGAGATCAGCCTCGCTCCACCGTGGTAGGTTCACCTTTCTACCAACAAGTGTAGATATTATCAGCAAGTTTGAAACTGTCACCCTTAGAATTGAAAAAATAACAAAAGTAAAATATTTTTCTCTCAACCAAGAAAATTAAAATCATTAGTGACCAATGTTATATGCAGGAGACAGAGGCAAAACTGAATAAAGAGGAAGTCACACTTGTTAAATTGTGTTCAGCTAAAAAAAAAAAAGGTCAAGATAGTTTATGTGAATAAATAACTAATACTTGTAGAGGACTGTCTATTTCATGTGCAATAATCTCCTAAAGATGATGTCTGAATGTTCATTATGTTATGATAAATATCTTATGGCATCTTCTATGTGTTTACAATTACTCTTTCTTAGAAGTAATAAAAGAGCAAACCTATGCTGATAAAGTTACAAATTATTGCTATGGTGAATACATATGACTAGATTTATAGTAGAAATGTTCCCAATGGTAAAAAATATATACCACATTGTTAAGGCTTATGGACTCCAGAGAAAGGAGCTTGAAAGAAACATCTTCACTATCCTTTCAGGTCAAAAATAGACATTTCCAGCAACATGATATTTTTTCTCCTCTGTTTTGACAATAGAAAAATTGACCTTGAAATTACATAAATCATCCATTTGTTCATAATTAGATGTCAAAATACCCTACTCACATCTCTGCTGGTTTTCTTTCTACAAACTTAGGGGTTATGCATGCAATTGCAACATGACAGAGAAAGGATATAAATGAACATGATTGGAAATGATGTTCTATAAAAATATTGTCATATATTACTTGACCATTTACAAACCCTAGATTCTTCTCTCTAGAGTTATCATAGAACTACATCTCCAATTCTATCTCTTTAAATTACAAGGGACCCAAGGGACCTGAGAGTTAGCTTCCATGGAAGATGGGAATAACGCCAACTAATGTGTCCTAAGTGCAGTCAGAAATGACTCAAGAACAAGTCTGAAACTTGCTGCTTCACTGTCTTTGTACCTAATTAAAAGAGAAACATGTGTCCTACATCTTATGCTGCTTTTGTGTCCCCTAATCACTGTTGCCACCTTGATGAGAAAGATGATGAACTGACGCTTCCTTGCATAATCTCTCAAATAAAGTGTTCCATTTGTGGGAACGGAATCCCATTCCCATCATAAACAACACTGTGTAGATAGAAGGAAAGTAAGATTTCAACAAATACGCCTTTACTGGGCAGAAACTATCCTGAGATAACCCCATTCTAAACTGCTTGATTAGACTAATACAGGAATTTAAGATAAACAAAAACATTAGCACTGATTACAGCATCACTAGAGTATGTAACAAATTGTACATTGACGTTTCCCTGAAGAATGCTGTCTCTCTCATTGATACAGACAGGCCTGTAAAACAGCTTTGGCATTTTAATACTAGTGCATTCTAAAGCTCCAGATGACAGCTGCACAGCCAACATTTTCAAGCAGAAAATGCATGCTACACAATGATCACAGCTGGACCCATCGATCAAACTGGTATTTGCTCAAATGAATTCAGTAGTTCTTAGGTAATTAAACAGTGCGTGTGCTGGACTTTAGAATTTTAGTCCTGAGAGCTAGATGTGGAAGAAAGAAAAAGTGTAAAGCACCCCTGTTTTACCAGCCTGAGATGAAAAATTTTAAACCCAAGCATAATTCTAGAATATTCAGCAATGTCTATGGTCAAATTGTGCCTGGTGGTTATTGTCAGTTATATTGGTCACTATATTGCTCATTAAAGTGAAGAGTATTTAGATATTGAGGATTTGATTAAATCACAAATATCCACTCTTGGGAAAGCAGAATGATCAGTCTGAATAAGAGTTTCTCCTATCTTCATAAATGGGATCCAGACATAAGTCTAGTGGAAAAAGACAGCTCAATCTAGGGATCTTGGTATGAATTCTTTCCTACCCCACAACATGGGCAACACTTTGGTTAGGCATATTTTCACTTGCCAGTACAAAAACTTGATTCTAATGGCTCCAATGATCAATTGTTTTGTAAATCTGATAGAAAGCATTTCCTAGGTAGGGCAGCATCAGCACTGGATCTGCTGATAGGAGACTCCCCTTCCTGTTTTTTTGTGACAGCCTTGGTGTCAACCCTGAGACAGGTTTTACTCCATGTCATCCTTACAACAGATCTGTGTGGTAGACCTCCTGTTATAGATGTGGAAGTCTAGCTATATAGTAGCTCATTTACTGTCAAAATATTGTTCAGTGTAATCACCACTGACCCCCCTTTTATGATGAAGGAAAAGGAGTTCACAGAGAGTGAACTGTCTAGCTCAAGACTC
Source organism: Uropsilus gracilis (assembly GCA_004024945.1). Taxonomy (NCBI): domain Eukaryota; kingdom Metazoa; phylum Chordata; class Mammalia; order Eulipotyphla; family Talpidae; genus Uropsilus; species Uropsilus gracilis. The sequence continues at coordinate 23,517 of PVHY01013370.1, forward strand.
ACTGGTTAGCAAGTGGCACGGTTATAAAAGAAGTCACTGCTCCAGCTGCCATGTATGTGTTCTTGCCTCTGTGTGGCATGACATGATAGCAGTTGCAGAAGTTCCCTTAATGGAGGTTCATCTAGGGGCTGAGAAGGAGCTCATAGTCTTGTTTTCATTTTGAAGAGTAAGAAGACACAGCCAGAAGCCCCCTGCAGACTTGCACTCAGACTCCCCTTGCCAGAATTATCACCCTTGCCCAAACTCAACAGCCATTGGTAATTGTGTAGACCAATATAATGGCTTTAGAATACCATGATTTACCATGGGATGTCTTTGGTCAGGTTCTCAGGTTACTTCCTAGGAAGGAAACACAGGATGAGAGTTCTCTATCATCCAGGACACAGACTGTGAGCTCAAGGACCAGGTGTCTGCTTCGAGTTAGGTTCTTGCAATTTTGAAATATAAGCTTCATATATGAAATCACATAGTGTTCACATTGCAGAGCCATTATGCCAGACATTAACCAGGAAAAAAAATGCCTGAGAAATGTTATCCCCCCTTGAATATCTCTTACAGCAGAAATTCATTTTCTTGATGAATATTCATTGAAAACCTTCCATGTGCTTTTTTTTCTGGAGATAGAGTGGTGAACAAAGAGTTATACTCAGCTTCCAGGAGTGTACACTGTAGTAGGAAAAAGACTTACATGTAACATATAAGGTAGAGGTAGAGAGTAGTGGGAAGAAAGGTGGGAGATATTTTAGGTAAGATAGTAAAGCAAAGCTTTGCAGGGAAAGTAACCTTTGAAGAAAGGTTTAAATATATGAAGGAAAAAAGTGAAAGAAGTGGCTTAATGGTAGTTAATGTCAGAATTCTAATATTTGATTTCATCCACTCAAATTCCATCAAACCCATGTCACAGCATCACAGATATGCATCTCATAATCCTCAGCTGTGAATTCACACATCATATGTAAGGAGGATTGCATGAATTAATACATTTCACAAGGCCCATGCTAGCTATGCCTGAGACATTGCAGACGCTCAGTAAATGCAAACTTTTCTTATTATGAAATATCAGCCAGGTATATCATTTCGTAGGAATTGTTGGGAACAGAGAGGCCAAGGAGAAGACAGGGTGGAGAGCAATATTAAGGAATGAGGGCTGATAGAGAATGGGGGCAGACTACTTGTCATACCCAAGTTTACCTTCATATTAGGATTTCCTTCTGATAATGTCAGAATCTTTGTGAATGAAGCTCAGATGTTACATTCTGAAGTTTAATCAAACAGGAAAAATCAGTGAACTGAACTTTTTATGCTTATAAAAAATAAAAAGAGCTTTAATTTTGTTCTAAGGAGAAAAGTCAAGCCATTAGAATGTGTGTTGTGTCTTGGTGTCTTGTCCACTTTCCTCCTCGGTCTCATTTCTGGATATCAAATTCTTCTCTATACTGCAAGGATTCCATATTTTCTTGAATTATAAGTCTTCTATGGTAATCCCTTCTTCCTCAGGCTGATGCAACACTTTTTCTTTACCTCCTGATCTCATAAAAATTCATAGACTGCACTGTATTGTGTAGGTGTCTTTATTGCCCAATGGAAGGAACATAACTCAATAGCAGGAACTGTGTAAACCAAAGCAGTGTCAAGTACATTAAGACACTAAAAGAGATTTTTACAAAAGAACATAAGTTCCTTGCTTAGTAATATCTTCTTAGAATAAAAACTGATGAGATACTAAAGCTTTCATTGCTTTAGCAAATCAGATCACTCACTCAATAAACAGCCAAATGTTTGGCACCAAAAAACAAAGAGATCAAAGATGGTTTTATCAGGTTACAACTATTTATTGAAATTGGAAACACATAGAGTGTCATGATGCAATTAAGGACAGAAGGACCAAATAAGCATATATACTACATGTTCCAAATGTGCTTTCCCCCAGCAACTTAAGTGAAGTAACATACAGAGTGTTCTAGGATTTCATCATCCTAGTATCCAAGAGTAGAATAGTGAATTCAGTTTTTGAGTAAACATAATATTATTAGGAAAAATAATACCCATCTATTATATTCTTCAAAGCATAAGTGTGCATTCCACTTGATAAATAAACCTGCACCTAATTGTATGTGCATAATTTATATTTATTTATCAACTATCATCTGATTTTCATGGTGGTGATGAACATCTGGTTGTCATAAGTTCACAAGTGGAAAAAAATTGAGAGGGAAAGAAATCAGAATTACTTTCTGGGGCTCCTAAAGTGTTTTTGCAATGTAGTAAAGAAAAAAAAATAAGCTGTCCATCTAACAAATAGGAGTGAACACCTTGTAGAACGAAGGCGGTCACTTTACATGGGAGCTTACCTTGAACAGCAGTCCACAAACAAAATAAAAGTTAAAAATGCCTTGTGGGTTCATGGCCGAAAGAGCATTTAAATGTCTGGCCAACTCTAGTTCACATTGTGATATATAGTTCTCTTGGGTACAAACTGTCAAACTGAGTTAGTGTCAATGAAAGAAAATGGGAGGTGGACTTTCAGATGTTCTCATGTAGCTAAAAAGAAAAATATAGTTCAAAGAGCTTTTCCCCACTGTGTTTTTCACATAACCACTCAGTAGGATGGAGATAGTACTTGCAAGAGAGAGCTCATAGGAATACTAAGAGAGCTTGATATGTATCATCATTTTAAAAAGTGATTCTAGAAGACGGTGCTATCCTTTTAACTCAAGAGAGTAAATAGGGTCTAAAGATAATGTAATCATCTAATACCCATGGCCATTTAACTGGTGAAGTTCATCCAACTATTTCTCTTCACTAACCAGTGGGTACTTACTGTTATCTATTAATACAGACTAGACAATGTTGACCATATTCTGTGACCTTTGAATTTCCACCCTCTGTAAACATTAGGTTAGGAATATTGCCACAAGTGACCCTTAAAATGATGAGCAATGACATTCAAGATAATCATAAGGTTGAGATCATTTTTTCTTCTGGACACACAAAGCTTAGAATGCAAATGTAAAAAACTAAGAAATGCTAATAACTTCAAGTTTATATTAATTATATCTTACAGATTATTTATTGGTAATCACAAACCATCATTCATTCACCAAATTCAGAAATCATATACCATCTATCTGTTCAATATTTTGAGCTATCTCATTTTGAATGGTCCTTTGACCAACTTTATTTCACAATGTCACCATTTTAGTTCATAAAACTAGGGTTGTGTGATTATTTGAATGTTGTTCTTGTTCATTATCTTTTAAAAATCATTCATTCTTACACTTATGCAAAACAAGAGTGGAAAATAAATATAAAAATGATTACTCCTGTCATAAGAAAAATTTCAAAAACTAGAAAAGATGAATAAGATTAGTAGTAGTCCCAGTAAGGCTGCTTACCTAACCTTAAATTAGTCCATGTGATTTGGGTCCATGCGATAGCAAGGCCCAAATGATAAGAGAGGTGAAAATGTTGGAATTGCTTCTTCAGGGCTTGTATCTTAAAATTTCCAGATGCAATTGAAAAGTATTTTTTCTTTTTATTGTCTCCAGTACAGAGTTGAGTATTTTTTTTTTAATTTCTCAATTTATCACAGTTTATCAATAAAGACTGTTTAGGTCTCTCCTTTGTCTTGTTCATTTTTTTCCTCTTTAACTCATAAATATCTTTCTGTGTGTCAGTGAGAGATACAGATATGAGAGATACAGCCATGAGGCCAATTATTTACTAATAAGAATGAATTCCAGTCATTTAAATTGCTACTACAGTATGCAAAGGTAAAAACTAAGATCCAAATAGATAGAAATATTAAGTGTATAAGATCTTTCAGTGCGAAACTACTGAGTATCTTGATTGTAAGAGAAAATGTCCCTGACTGGGACCAGAGAGGTAGTAAAATATAGAATGAAAAAAAGAGGCATTTGCTATAATTTAGTCCACACCTAATGCAAAACTAATAATGTTTAGCAGACTTAGATTAAAAAAAAAATAATGTAACAGTAAGATTTAATCAAACTGTGAACACAGAATAAAATAAATATGATTATAAATTCTGAAATTTGGGAACTTATCCAATTCAGGGAATTTAAGGTAGCAGATGACTATCAACTTAGATTTTTCTTTATTTTTCTTTTTTATTAAACCAGCATTACATTATTATATGTTTCATATTTGCAATCAACATGTGTATATACCACATTAAGTTGACTGTTAAAAGTCCACTTCTACAGCTCACCATACAATTTTGGAATTCTTAGAATGAGAGAGCATGAGTAAATCCTTCAGTCCATTATCACCTTCAGAATTGTTCTTTGAAATCTCCAATATCAAAAGTTTTTTTAATGACATCTCTATACAGACTTTGTTCTTGCATTTTCCTACCCCACCATCATCTACTCTTCAAAATAGATGTTGAAATGTGATCTCAGAAATATGGACCAAAAGCAGGCAAAATATAAACAAGTTATTCACAATGAAAAAGTGTTGGAGAGAGATGTTTTGAGTCAAATCCAGATGGCATCATGCCATGATGTGAACAGAGGTCTTTATTTTCAGTAAGAGCAAGAACAAGCAGTATCTATACTAATGTGTTAACATCTGTCTGTGCATATCATTTCCGTGACACCTAAGTATACTAGCTGAACAAAGGAAATTCACAATAAAGGCAAGACTGTACATTTTTAATAAGTAATTAGCATTTGAACTGACACAGAATTATCATATACCTATGACAAACCCAATTAAAGTCTACAATATCCAATGAATGACTTTCAAACTAGATTAGACATGAAACAGAACACAGACTAAAGGAAGTTTTAATACCCAGTATGCTATAAGTTGGTGGCAGTGGTAATCAGTAAAGTACTGGTTTTGACATCATATGTACCTAAATTAATCCCAGATCCATCCATCATTAGTTTCACACTTGAATAAGTTACTTAACTTTTCATAGTCTTGGTTTCACTGCTTAAATGAATAGAATTTTATGCAACCCATTGTAAGAATAAATGAGATAAAAGATACAGACTCTTAGCAAACAATCTACCTATTAATATCTACTATTCAATAATTTTTTTTTCTTTCTGTTTCCTCATAAAGTAGTCCCGGTTACTTTGATCTAAATTCATAATTGCTCATTCATTAGAAAAGCAGCTTATTGGAACTATAAATGTGAAATGACTTTATCTTTTTTCCAATCACTTTCCAGTCACACTTATTTGAATCTCTTCTCCTATCCCTGGAAGTCATCTCAGACAGATTTCCTAAGTTCTGAATATTTGTCCTTATTAGAATTTGATCCAGTCCAAGTTAAAATTCTAGTCTCCTATCTCATCTGTGCTTTCCCTTCTGTCATCTTTGACTTTGTTTATGAAATGGTATAAAAAATAGAAGTGGTCAGCTCTCACTCCTTCCCCCAAGGCCTGTCAGCTTTAAGCCCTGGATCACTGTGACTGTGACCAGCAGGACTGGAGGGCAGGACAGATGTTACTTTGTCTTAACAGAGATCAGCTTTCGTCCTCTTGTGGTGACCATTGCTGCATCTCTAGCTCTTGCAGACCAGATGTGGGTTCTTCTGTGAAGAACACATCCTACAGCTGCTCCCCAGTCTAGCACCTGTGTGAGGTCCAAGGAAGAATCTCTGAAGCTTATTCCTAAGGCTTAGTCTTTGAAATGAGAGGCTTAGGCCTCATTCAGTCTTCAGTCTCCAACAGTCTCCAGCTCCAGTCCTGGGGAGCCCATCATAGACCAGTGCCTTTCATCTCTGCTCTCCAGATTTCCTACTGTTCCTCTCTAAAACAGTATTCAATGTGTGACTTCAAGAACACTTACAAACCTTGAGGAAGCACAGGGACTGAGGTCTCAGGTCTAGATGGTGTCCCTGAGGTCCATGCCTGTACTGGCTTTAGAGTCACCAACCTGATATTTCCTGAGGCAACAAGTTGGTTTCATCCCTGGTGTTCTAATAATTAGCTTCTGTGACTAACCCAGCAGCTGACTAGCTGGAGACCTGTCAGTGCAAAGCTCAGTCAGTCAGTTTCCTCTCACTGCAGGTGCAGAAGAACTAGACATCATGTTCTCCACCAGGTCCTGATAGACTTACAGCTCAAGAGGCAAGTTCATCCCACTAGTGGCAGTGGCTTATTGTATACCATGACAGCAGTTAACACATGTGGGAGCCAAGTAGGGTTCCCATGAATCCTTCATACCTAACCATTCCATTCCATCTTCTTAATGAGGATACCGATTCTGCTATTTTTTTGTAGAATGATCTTAAAACTATAGTGTGCCTTTTCTATAGATTATCTACTTATTTATTATTTTATTTTACATTGTTATCTACCCCAGGATTCTCCTACCACCTTATTACTCGTGAACCATTCTTTTATTCTTTTGCACACCTCCCACTCCTGCTTACTCCTGCCCCCATGCTCCTTGCTTCAATTTTGCTGAGAGTTAGTTTTAATTTTTTCTTGTCTGTTTGTTTGTTTGCCTTTTACCCCTCATATAAGTGTGAACATTCAGTTCACACTTTTCTTTTTTTTTTTCTGTATTTCTGTATTTTTTCTGTGTTTCAGTATTTCTTTTTTCTTTCTGACTTATTTCTGCTAGCATGATTCCTTTTCGCCACGAATGACATGTTTGTCTTTTTTGATTGATGAATAGTATTCCATTGTGTACATATACCACAGCTTTTTGTACCATTCTTCTATTTTGGATCATTTGGGTTGCTTCCATATCCTGGCTATTATAAATAGTGCTACAATAAACATCTGGGTACAGGTGTCTTTTTACTAGTTTTTGCAAACTTTGGGTAGATTTCTAGCAGTGGGATTTCTGCACTTCTACACTGCTGGTGGGAATGAAAACTGGTCCAGTCACTATGGAAGGCAGCTATGCTCACCACTATACCACCAACATTCACCCCAGCCACTGTGAAAAGCTCTGTAGAGGACCCTTTAACTACTGAAAATAGATCACTTATTACTATAAAATTTCTTTTGGAACTTTCTCATAACCATTGAATAATAACCAACTAAGAGACTGAACTACCAAACTTTTAGTTCACTGAGATTTTTTTTCAGAATGACTAGCTCCTCTATGCAATTCAAGAAAGAATCCACCTTGTTTACTTGGCAATTTCTTGAAGGTAATTTGTTACATTGTTGCTTTAACTTAATGTAAATGAAAATTATCTTTGAAAAAAATGGTTTATGTTAATTTAATGAAGTTTTTATTTTACTAAAATTTCCCAGATTTGAATCTATTTTGCTATGAATAAAAAAGTAAAACCATCAGCTACTAAAGTCTAAACTGATGATATGCTAAGCCAGTCACTTAAGCTATAGCTTAGGAACACTAGGTTTTCTGAATTTCAGAATAACAGAGTAATTTAACCTTTAATTTGCATTGAGGACTTTTGGGCTTTCTTCCTTTTTTTTTTTTTTTTTTATTTAAGTGTTCACTGGAGCTCTCCTTCTATGTGGGCTGCATATTTACTGCTTGCTTGGAACAGCACTGTTCACTTCCTCCAAAAGGCTAATTACAAGCTCTAACAAAGGTGGGATTCATTCAGACAAAGTATTTGGCTAGGTCAGTAGTAGCAATGAGAAGTGGAGAATAGAGGCAATTAGCAGTAATTACTGAATGTTCACTTTTCCCAAACCTTTCTAGTAGTAGGTCTTGTGGATACTTGAAAGAAAGCAACAGTCTTCACCTTCTCAGTGTTGAAACTTCAACAGAAAAATCAGAAAAGGGCATCTAGACATATGAATAAATATGTGATAATTTTTTCTTAATGCAGTAGAAACAGCTTCTGTTTGTAGTACATTGGCCTCTGGACATGAGACTTTGGATGACTGTTCACTTGTTTACAGTACCTGTTTTATAAGAAAAGAGAATGGGGAGCAAGCTTAGAATGGATCTTTTATTATAAAACAGACCATAGCGACAGGCTTTACTCCCTAGAGAAAACAGCAGTTCATTCCCTAATTTGTCCACAGACAAATTAAATTATACTGATTGATAATAAGTGCTTTTCTGAAGGGGTCACTGGACAAACCCTGTCCTGAAAACATATGGACACCTGTGTCTTCAGTCCACTGTGTGTCCTTCCCCAGTATAAAATCTTGTCCCAGGATTTTGCTCTTTTCATACAAAGTAATACAGTAGCTCCAAGGCCAGAATTACCCTATCCAACCTGGGTGGGTATTCGCTGTTTGCAACGGAGACTAAGAATAGAACATTTGGACAGGAAGCACCACAAGACCAGAAACCTAGTTCACAAGGCCAAAAGCTGGAGGTGGGGGTAGCAGTGATAAACCTTGTTCTTAAACCAGCTGCAGGAAAGAAACACCCTTAGGGCAAACTGCTATCAGAGGCACAGACCAGAGGTGGAGATATGGATATTGAGGGCCAGTATAGAGAGCTGTTGGTCCTCAGAATTTCCTCCTTTCCTTTCAGATTTCACCTAGTTAACTGGGTTAACCAAAGGTAACAACTTCACAGAGAAATGAGCCTTTCCCAAAGAGAAGAAGGCTGTGTCATTGCAAAATTTGCCCTGGGTTGCCTACACCATGCTCTCCTTGTTTCCTGTTTTCTCCCTTTCTTTACAGAACAGCAGCAGCAGCTTCTGTGCCCACCGCTGACTGAAGGGGGTACCCCCTCATTTTCTCCCTTCTCAATACAGCAGCAATAGCTCTCCTCCCAGACTGCCTATTCTTTTGGGGGTAGCTCTCTTGGTACTTGTATCTACGCAAGCAGCTTTTACTCCTCTCTCCCTTTTCATAATAAACCTGCCCCACTGGATAACACCAATGTTTCTGTCTCCGGAAGAAACCTGCTGTATGCAACTGAAAGGGGAGCACAGGTGAAACTTTTCCCAAACGTAGCCCAAGGGACCCTAACTCCAAACGCAATACGTCTCCAAACTGACTTTATGAGCATAAATAAATTATTGAGGCTATTCTCAAGATTTGTCAAAAGCTATTTGAAACAATAATAATGAATTCAATTGTCTCAATTACAGTGGATATGATTTTTAATTTCGATGACCATTTTTCCTTTAGTCTTTACACTTTCTCTTTGTAAATGTGCTATCGTGTTAAATATGCATTATCACTAGATGAATTGATCAGGTTCCACAGTAAGCATGCTGTGTAACAGCCTATACCAAACTTTCATGGCTTACAGATTTTCCCTGCATCCACATCTTGGTGGAAGATCTGTCATTTGGCTGATCTCACTGGGCTGGCCTCCCCTTTCCATGTGCCAGACAAATTTGAACATTCATGTCAAGATCCAGGATGAAGACAAATTAGCTCCCTGAAAGAAACTTCTTTTATGGCAGAAGGCAGATGCTCTAAGAACACTGGCTTAAAATGGCCCCAGAGGTACAAGCTGGGAACAGACAAGTGATCATTTCTACTCAATATTTTGTTAGTCAGGTATCACTTGGCCAAGTCAAGGCTGATGAGCTAAGAAAATAAGCCCCACCTACACAGATCTGAAAACACAGCAGGAGAGAAGGAATTACAGAATCATAACACAATGGTAACCTGCAAGGTAAGAAAAGAGATGAGTGGTAAAACCAAGTGTCTGTGATGATACGTAAACATGATTCTCAGAAAACAATTGCAAAAAAGGACAGATTTATTAGAAAAGGAGAAAGGAAGAGAAGAGGCATTGCATAGTCACAGGTGAGCAGGAGTGCTGCCTAAGAATGACTCAAGCACCTCCGCCCCCCCTCCCTGCTTAATCCTCTCTCCAGGTGCTGATGGGGATCTTCCCTACTTCTGCTTCATAGCACATATTTTCAACTGCATTTGGTCTTGTATCTCAGCAATGATTTCCCAAATAGTAGATCTTTTTCTGAGTTTCACTCTGGCCTTTTCCTCTGATACTCAATCTCATCAAATGCTTCATTCACCAACCTGGGTCTGGTAGTCCAACCACACAAGCTCTCACCATAGCATTTTCTATGTAGCAATGAAAAGCATGGCTCTTGACTGTATGCGGTCACCTGTGAATCAACCAGCTTCTTATTGAGAATGTCTATTATTGAAATATGACAATTAAACATCCGTGGAAATCTATTATGAATTCAGTCCCTTTAATCAGTAGCACTTAAAGAAAATTGGTGATTAGATTTTATATATTATAATTTTAAGTTAAAGCACAGTAAACAGAAGCTCTAACACTCCCCTGATGAAATCAGGGGATGACAGAATTTATAATAAGAAATTGAGCTACCATGTGACCCAGTAGTTCTACTCATACATAGGGCACCTACCTGAAAAGTTCAAAAACAATAATTCAAAAAGGACACCTGCACTCCCATGTTTACTCAGCACTATTTACAGTAGCCAGATTATGGAAACAACTTCAGTGCCCCCAAATAGATGAGTTGTCTAAGAAAACATGGTGTATATACACAATAAACTACTACCCAGTGATCAAAAATGACACTATTTGTGGTAATATAAATCAAGCTGGAAATAATAATGCTAATTGAGATAATTCAGATGGAAAAAGATAAATATTAGGTGGCATCACTAATATGTGGAATATACAGTAACTACAGTAAGAGTTAGATAAAAATAAACTTAAAAATTAACACAGAACTTGACTACAGAACTGAAGCATGTGTAAGGAGTAGGGGAATAGGAGGGGCAAGATCAAAGAAGGAAGGAAGCACAAAGAACTAAGGTGATGGACTATAGGTGCTTTGGTGGTGGGTACATTATGCTGGCAATTAATGACAGTGGTATCTAAATATTCTCTTCCTCAATTAAAAACAATCAAAAAGTTTTATAACTATACTCTTGTCTCTCATTAAAACGTTTAATCACTTTTTTATATTATTTGACATAATATCCATGTGTGATTTTTGCTAAACACATTCAAATACCGGGAATATGAACTTTGATGACTTTCTATAATCTCCTCACTAATATATAATAGCAAATATTTATCCTAAAATTGTCTATTAATAGAAGGTATACTTATCTTTCATTCAACACTAATCCCAACATTACACACATACATCCCTCCAATTTGAAATTTTAAAAATTCTTACAAATTGAACAAATACACTTAAATAATAAAATTTCTGACTTACATGGAATAAACTGTTATTTTAAGTTAGTCTTGAAAACACATTTTCAGATGAGCATCTGATATTGATATGAGTTGCAATTGCATGCTATTTATTTATTGAATCAAAACCAGTCCTTTCAGAGAAGGTTCAGGTCATCCTACAAAATAAAAGTCAAGAGTTATAGACAGGTATTTGTTTCCATAGAGATTATACCTTAGTTATTATTTGTGAATATACTGATAAGAAAGTGCAAAACAAATTTAAAAGAAAATATGTTTTTGGATACCTTAAGTTTTACGAAGAAAATAAGAGAGATGACTCTCATTAGGTAGGCTACTGAAAAATGGAAATGAGGAAGACAGCTGAGCTGAAATGTGGGTCTCTGTCAATAAGGAAATCCGGGGGAGAGATCTCTGGGTTTAGAAGAAAATAGGGGCAAACCCTCATGTGTGAATGAAACCCTGGTATCCAGGAGACATGAAAAATCAAGGCCAGCAAACAAGGGAGTTGACGTGTTATATCTCAGTGGTTACTAAGGGTAAGTGTGATGGGAAGAGCCCAGATCACTGAGGGGGTTTTGATAAGGATGATAGTGTTTGCCAGGACTCAGATAGAAGGCCCACAAAGAGAAGCCTTTTGCCATTGGAGGAACAAAGACAGGGTATTTGAGGACCTGGGAACTATCGCTCTCCCATTCAATAACCATGCAAAGTAGGTCAAATGAACCCCTCTTAAGAATCTTATTTTTCTTAGTCGTGAAACACAGAGCTCTGTTTTGTCAAAGTACCATCATAGACTCCAATAAATTAAATTAAACAAAAAGCTAATGACCTAACTGACATGACTAATTGACTTAACAACTGACACTGTTACAGTAGGCCTCTTTATTTTGTCTTAATCATATTTGGAATCTATTTTGTCCTTCAACCTAAAACTATATTATGCATGGCTTTGTAGCTAGTATCCTAGCAACAAAAAAATAAGTACTTTTTTTTTTTCTTGCACTAAGCTAATAGCCTTAATATGTTCACAAACAGATGGAAGGAAAAAAAAAACAGAGCTTTGATAGAAACAAATTTAGGATTTGCGATCAGTGCCCAACTTGAGGCAAGAATTTATGTTTAATAGATCATTCATCAAAGTAATGAATAATTCTAATTATTAAATTATTGTACAAATGATACTCTGGTTTGGGTTGAATATACACTGAAAAGACTGATTTTTTAGAGTTCTCCAGAAAAGCAGAGCCAATAAGATTTAAATGTAAAAAAAAAAATTATTCTAAGAAATTGACTCATGCAGTTATGGAAACTGGGAAGTACCAAGCTTTGCCTGGTGAGTCAGCAACTTGGAGACCAGAGAACTGGAGAGTCCACAATTCTAAGAACCAGGCAAACTAGTGGTGCAGCTCCAGTCGGAAGGTAGAGACCAGGAAAGGTTAGTGTTCCAGTTGGACTACGAAGATTTGAACAGAGCTAATGTCCCATTATGAAGGCAGTAAGCAGGAATTTCAGGAACCATGCCTTATATGGGAGGATCAGCAATTCTATTCTAGTCTTTCTGTCCAGCATTTAGCTGATTGGATGAGGCCCACCCACATTATGAAGGATGATCCACTTTCTACCCTAACCCACTGAAATATTATCTCATTTAAAAAATATTCTCAAGAAAACTATCAGATAATAATTGACCAAATATCTGGTCACCCCATTGAGCCATAAAATTAATCATAACAGAGTCCAGTTTTCATGAGTGGTGGAACACTACAGACAATTGATGAAAATAGTGGTAGAGAAAGAAAGATTTAAAAGATGTCGACGAGATGGATGGAAAGGGTGGGTAGCATATTCTATTACTCAGGTTATCTGATGCTCACATGTGAAGTTTGGATAAGAGTTGTACAGCACAAAGACTGGGTGCAAAGTTGAATCATCTCTCCCCCAAGTGCTGCCACTGGTAAGCACACATTGTTCTGCAAGTTTGTGGCTGTACATGAGTGGTAACCTGGGAAGGGGGTGCTGAGAAAAAGCAGCTTAAGAAAGCACACACAGGGAAATTTTCAAGGCAAATTAGTGTGTCCTCCTCCTTGGTTAGCTCTTGCCTCTTGGAGACAGCGCCGCAGTTTCAATTCAACTCACAAACACCTGGTTGTGAGCAAAATATTAATGACAACCTTGGGAAGTCATACATACAATTCAATCTTCCGCTTTCAGTACACACTGTCTTCTGGAAATGACATGCTTTCTTTTTGATTTTTCTATTTCTCCAGAAGGAAGCATTCCTGTGGCAATTCATTTCCGGAAATCGTCAATTACCTCTAAAATATTGTCCCATACAATATCAGCGCATAATAAAAGGTCTTTTACAGTAACTAGGTGCTCAACAATGCAATTATTGTCGCTTCTATTAACACTTTGAAACGGTTCTCTCCAATGTCAATAAGGCATCATGTGACGGGAGTTGCTTCTCTTTGGAAATGAGTCTTCCTATTGTATAATGAAAGTTTGGCTGAGAAAATCATTATGGAGTCCTCTAGTTTTAATGTTGTATTTATGATTTCTATAGCTTTAATGAAAGATTCCTCCAATTCCCCCTCCAACCAGGCCTTGTCCAGTCTTAAAAGGTGTATGCTGCCCTCATGTGGTCAGATGAAATAATGCATGATTCCTGAAACGGAAGCGAAAATCTTTTTTTTTTTTTTTCTATTTATTTTTTATTTGTATATATTTCACATCATTTCAGTCCCTAGGGGTCACCCACCACCTCCCCTCTCCGCCCACTCCAGCTGGTCCCCTCTTTCCCCTTGTGTAGTTTCATTTGGTGAATTTATAGACACCTGGATGTACCTAGAAGAAATCTAGCAGAAACAAGCTAGATAGAAAGGGACAGAAACCAAATGGTTTCACTACTATATGGTCAACCAAATGAAAAGGAAACGAAAATCTTGTAACTGGTTAGAATTACTATTAGTAACAACATCGATATGAATCGCTAGAGCACAACAAGTGCTGATGTTTACCCATTCATAATGATGAAAATGTTTCATATATTATTTCAAAAAGTAGTAATTAACCATTATACACAAATCATACATTAGATAGTTTAAATATTTTACCTATCGTATCTCATTTGATTCCTCAAAGAAAGTTTCTTCTTTAACAATGTATCACTTTTTGAAAATAAATTTGGGAATACGCTAAAGGCTCAACATAAATATCAGTCCTTGCAAGGTGTCTGACTCCACTGCTCAAATCTTTTCACCATTAGATTCTCAGTCAACCATTTTATAATTAAGAGGACTCATTTTCTAAATTTCTTTTTTTCAGAAAACATTTAAAAGTAAAAGTACAAATGACTATTGATGGTGTTATAAGGTCTAAGAAAACCACACAAATGCAATACCTACTTTGAAAGTAGGAGATCAAAAGATGTTATTTATTTTTATATCCTATTCCTAGCATTTCGATGGGCTTCATTTAGTAATTATTATTTGCTATCATAATGTGAGTCAACAAATATTCAATATCTTATCCCAACCAATGAGTAACCATTTCTCAACAGTTGAAACATTATTATGGGTCAATATGAGTGATTTGTTAAAAATTTTGTAATGAAAGGGAATTTTTTTCTGGGTGTGTAGCTGCAATGGATGACTTCATAGGGCAAATCAATAGTAGTTGTGTTTCCAGTTACAAAAAAGAAGAGTCATTTTTATTTTTTAAAGTGAGAGGACATGTTTACTCCAAGGGGCAGCAGATGATATTATAAGAGTAGGAGAGTAGGAATCATGTAAATCTAAGACTCTCCTTTGTGACTTAGGCACTCTTCATTTCATTAGGAAATTTAGGCCTTAGGATTGGTATATGATCTGCTAGCATCCACATTCCATTATCCTAATGATTCTAAAAAGTCTTGGATTTGAATCTACCTTCATTTTGGACTACTATTCAATAATGCAAAGTCATTCAAAAAGCCCCCATAAATGGAGGATTTGTATTTGGTGAGATTTTATTTAACCTACTTAGTTCTGGTTTTATAGGTATGAAAGCTTATTTTGTAAATTCTCTTGTTTCGATAAACATTCATAAGGAATGGGACAAGTAATTATTGATAGTGTGCTAATATATAAAAGAACCACACAAATGCAATACCTAATATGAAAATAAGAGATCAAAGGATGTTACTTGTTTTTGTAATATGTATCCTGTTGTTAGCAATCCAATGATGCTTTATTTAATAATAAATATTCACTATCAATCATGCTGTGAATCAATAGCCATTTAATATCTTTAACAACCAAAGCGTAACCATTTCTCAACAGCTCAAACTTTATTGTGGGCATGACTTGAGGTTAATGGTCTTTGCTCATAAACATATAATGGAAGAACATGCCATCGGGACCTTTCAGTGCATCACACTGAGAGCCAGTGACTCAGTCTCATGTAACAGTCTCTCTCCCTAGCTATGATGTAGAGGTTGAGCCCTCTGCCATCCATGTAACCCCTAGTTTCTAGTCCAATTTCCAAAAACTTTATTTACTTAAATATATCTAACTGTAGAAATATAACCTGAAGCAAAACTTCTCTGAGTTTCCTGTATCAGGGATAATTCTAAAAACTTACATCTGTATTTATAAAACTTAAATTAGAGTCATTAAGAAATTATCATGTTCCCTCAATAATGATAGTTCTTATATGACAATGTATATATGGATGATTTAGTAAAGATCATTAAGAAGCAGAAAAGTACTACAGAAGATGAGTACCATCTTTAATCATAAAATTATATTTGTTCAAAGACTTAACAATGAAGAAACAAGTCTATAAAAGTCGATTCTGAATTTTGTCCTAAAGGAAAATTTATAGCCAAGTAATTATAGCTAATATTATGAATCAAGTTTTATGAACACTCTTAATCCATTATTCTAATCCTCAAACTGCACCAGACTTAGATGTTATTTCCAATTTATTATGAAAATGAGACTCAAAGGATGATTATTTTAATGTCAGGATGATGAACAATAAGTTTTATTTATCCAAATCCAGAACTGTATCTTATCCACTATCCTATGATACATCCTCTTTGATAGTACCTAGTGTTAGCCAAATGATGACTTTTAAATTTTTCTGGTGAACAAATATGGTATTAAAAATGGTCACCTTCAGGGACAAGGCAAGGATGTTCCTTCTCAACATTACTTCTTCATATTTTACTTCAACTCCTAGCTAATGCAATAAGAAAAGGAAATAAATCTACATAGATTGGCACAGGGAAAGAAATAACCAATTTCTGTTCAATAGGACAACAGATTCATCTATGTAGAAAATCTGAAAGAATCAACCCCAACATAGGTACTACCAAGTGATGATCACAAGGTTGCAAGACACGAAGTTCTGGTACAAGTCAATTTCCTTCCTATTTTCACCATAAAAAAGTGGAATTTGAAGTTCTAAACACAATATCATTTACATCAGTACCCTCCCAAAATGAAATACTTAATAATAACCCTAACAAAATATTTACTTTATTTAGATAAGAAAAACTACAAAACTAATAATAAATGAAAAAGAAGGCTATATATCATATGATGACAGCTAGATGACATTCTGGAAAGGATAAAACTTTAGAAACAGTGAAAAGATAGATGACTATAGGGACCAAGGGGAGGGCAGGATGAATATGATAGAGGCTTCTCAGAGTAGTGAAATGACTCTGTGGTATTCTGTAATGGTACAAAAGGGTCATTACACATTACACATTTAGCAACATCAATAGAATGTTCTACAAGACTCAACCCCAATGCAAATTACAGCCTTTGGGGAAAACTGATGTGTCAACTAGAGCATAGGTGATGACACATGTGCAGTTCTTGGGGAGGATGTTCATAGTGGAGGAGGTTGCACATTTGTGGGAACTCGGTATAAGAGATTACTACTTTTTCTCAGAGCAGCTTCAAACCGAAAATTATTTCATCTAAAAAGATAAAATTTATTATTTATTTTATGGTGAGCAATTAAAAATCATTTAAACCAAGTTTACCTTCAAATCAATGAAATTAATTCCTTCTTCAACTAGTTCCTTCTTCAGTTGGTTTATTCTCTATCGTTTACTTGGAAGTGGCTTTCTTTTCTTGATGTTACTGGTGCAACAGAGATTTCTGCAATTAAGTGTAAGACTGAACTTAAAATCAGGAGTCATCCTCATATAAATTCCACATAAAGACTGGTTTTTCTCTATGCTAGTCACCTCTCTGAATCTTCTTTTCTTATATCCCATCTTTGGCATAATATGATTTTGCAAAGGCAGTAGAAGTCAAACGGTAGTAATCCTTGCAAGCTCCATCTAACAAAGAGAATAGAGAGCTATTAAGACAGAATGTACCTTAATATTAATGCTATACTGAGAATGAAAATACCAGAAAGATTTCTTAGGACACAAAAATGACATTTCTATTATTTAAAATAATTACAAGGGAGAGTAAGAAACATTAGGCTTCATTAAAATATGATGATCATGTAAAGTGCATTGTTTTTAACCTACAAACCCCATATGTTTCTGAAGTAATTAAGGCCATAGACTAGCTTAGGTCTGTGAGGACAAAACTAACATTATTTTGCTTGGAAGAGTTAATAATGGTTCTAAGAGAAACCCATTAGCTCTGTTGCCACAGTAGATGTGATACAGCAGGGCTATTCACGTTCATTCAAGTAGCAGCAGAATAGAAATGGATTGAGGTTTCCATAGAAACCGCTGGGAGTTTCAGGTGTTCCTGGGGCATTTTGTTCCATTTACTGTTTGGTGAAAGAAGGTATATATTATGGCTTTTCATTAATAGCATTTTTGTTCTTCATTAGAAGCTGACCTGGGAGTTACCACACATTCTCTGTTTGTTGCATTTTTGTTTTGTTTGTTTTGGGTTTGTTTTTTTTTTTTTTTTTTTTTTTTTTTTTTTTTTTT